>LTAE01000134.1:12839-45026 GCA_001647135.1 Pontederia paniculata | reverse complement strand
AAATATCATCATTATTATATAAATAAAGAAAAATCAATAACAAGTTATCAATAATCAATTTTTTATTGAAATTTTAGAAATTATAATAATAATTGGAAAAAGATACTATATATATAATTATAAAATCTTAGTACTTATATTGTTTTCTCTATGTGTTACACACTCTTTAAATAATTCAAACAATTCAGCACTAAAAATGTCAACTGTTGAATAATGGAATTGAATTGCATGTGCAACCAACTTATTTTAACATATTATTTGTAGCTATTTTTCACTATGTTTTATTTTAATAATAATTTTAACTATCAAGGACACGCAGATACTAGAAAAAAAAAGTTCTAATATTGTTACACCAATGTTTTAAACCGTTAATGTAGTTCTCTTTATGTTTGGCATATTTAAGATTTGAAATTTAATTTTCCCTTAAAATCTTGATAATTAATAATATTTAAAATAAAATTCAATTTCAAAAATCTGAAATCAAATGAAATTGAATATTAACTACACAACTTATATTTTTACAAAAACAAAATGTTAACTGAAACCAAGCATAAAGTGAAATAAAGTTATAAAATAAAGAATAAGAAATATTTTATTATGGAGTTTGGACGTATTCTCTCATATAATAATAATAATAATAATAATAATAATAATAATAATAATAATAATAATAAGAATAATAATAATAGTAATAATAATAATAATATATTAATTAATTTTATTAAAAAAAACTGGGGTCTCTCTTTTGCGTGTCGCCTCCTCTCGCACTCCATCCCACACAAATTTCTCGCACGCTCCGCTCCGCTCGCTGGCTGCTCTACCGACGGCGATCGCTGCCGGCCCTCCGACGCGCTCCCCAATGGAGACTCCCGCCACCTGACTCCAATACGGCGCTGCCGGCGGGCCGATCGACGCCTCCGGCGAGGATCCGCTGCCACCGACGCTCCTTTCCCCGCGATCCAACTGCCGCCCCGTCGTCCTCCGAACGACGCCTGATCTCGGTTCTATGTATCTTCTCCTTGTTTCCGGTGAGATCCCGAAATCGGAACCGGAGGAGGGAAAATACTTCTTTTTATTTGGAGTTTTTTCGAGATTTTGATGCAGTTTGGTTTCTTGTCGCATTGACGAAGGTTACGCTTGGATCTGGAGATCTGGCGATTCTAATTTGATTTGGGAGACGTGGGTTTGCTGATTCGAATGCCCCGGTTGTTCATAGTTGATGATCTGCTGAGTTCTCGGACGATGCTTCTCTGAGGTGATTAAAATGTCTCATCTCCTCTGAAAGATCCCTTTTTGATGATTTTTTTTCCTACTTATTTGGTTGTTTGGTCGTGATTTATTGCAATGTCTTGCTTTCAGACGTTTTGATTCGTGCTGTTCTTTCGGTTAAGGTTTTGATGCATGTTCTGGGTCGTATAATTTGTGTCAGCAGTGGAACAGTTCATAGACATGTCCTTTCGGCCAGGAAACTTGAATAGGAAACATCTTTTACAATTTGTACTGCTGTTATTATGCTCTGAGTGGAAACTGGATAAGAAATTATACAAAGCTGACATTTTGGACCACTTTGATTGCAAAAAGTTTCCTGTTCGTCTGAAATGTTGCTCGTGTTGGTTTGTTTTTCTTGTGTTCCGTATGAACTCCATATTGGCCACGTTTTTTTAGCACTTCAAAACTATCACAGATATGCATCATTAGATCATGATTCTTTGTATTTATTGTAATTTTTTTTCTGATAATTGCATTACAAGGCATCTAATGACTTGGATATTTAGTGCTAACTAAAATGCAAACATATCACTTATCTTCAAAATAAAATTTTGCCATTTTGAATAGTTAAGGTTAGAAATATTCAAGCCAATTGAAGCAGTCAGAGCCTGGATAATGCTTTATATTACCATGATGTACTATTAGCAATTCTTAATGAAATCATTTACAAATAAAAATCAGAGCGACAGCATATTCCTATGTATATGCTTCAAAAGTTATATCATAGCTCAAGTTGACCCAGCTCAATCAAGGGTGTTTTTTTTGGATGACAATAGTTTATGAAAGTGAATGCCCTAGTTTCTCCTTGTTTGTTTGGCACAAAAGAATTCGATCAAATGAAATGACTTTAAGTTTGACTGTAAATGAATGGTAAAATTTTGGAAATTACTAAATATTTTTTTGTCATTTTCCATCTCGTAGTCTCTCTTGTGTGATACGCAAAAAATAATTACGTTAGATTTCAGTTTATTTTCTGATAGACACTCAAATATAAAGAAATATGATTTGAGAATTTGTTTTTCCTACATTTTTATCACAATGTCATATTCTTGCTAAAGTTATTTTTGTCGAAACAAAACATAGTAAATTCTGCATTCCAGGTGATGATGTCAGCTATAACATTCCTAAAGTTTGGCTGTATATATTATTCTAGCCATTGGTATGCAGCAACCTGTAATTTCTTTTTGCTGACTAACGGATTGGTTAAGTTGTGAACTGTACCACTTACTTGCAAATTAAGCATAGTTTTCTGATACATTCTTTTATCTTTACGTGCCCATTTGGAAACTGACGACTTATAAAGGCGACAAACACCAAAAAGAAAGAAACCTTATCTGCTGATATCTTTGCTACACTTTATAGTAGTCGTCTCTTTAAGTAACGTTTGCCATTTGACCTTCTCAAAAAAACGTTTGCCGTTTGACAAAATTTCTTTCCTATTCTGAAGCTCTTGGGCAATAGTTTTTTTTTTCCTTTTCTTTTTCTTTTTGGATTGGCATCTATAGCATTATATATTCCAAGTTTTTTTATGGTATCAAGGTTTTGATGAAAATGATCTTCTTGTGAATGATTAAATCACTCGTTTTTCTGGTCCTCAATCCGTGAACTTCTAGATTTACTGTGTTGTATTGTTTAGGAATCTGCATAATTGAGAGTCAAGGAGAAAAAAACTTCAGCTTTGCTGGCCAGAATGGTTGCTCCAACATGTGTACTCTCAGAAATTTTCAGATCTTCTGACCAGAACCATAGTTCTCTTCAGAAATATTTGTTGGTTTACCTACTTCTGACAAAGAATGGAAACTTATTAAGGATCAACATATTCGGTAAAGAATTGGGTGCACCAAGATTAGAAAACACAGAACGAAAGAAGATAAGGCATGTGGTGAAGTCACAACATACGAATAGTTACAGCAATCAAAGTTCAGACTATCTCATACCGGGGCTACATGATGACATTGCACTTCATTGTCTAGCAATGGCATGCAGATCTGACTATCCGGCTCTTGCATGTCTGAATAAAAGATTCAACTTTCTCATTCGCAGTGGCTATCTTTACAAATTAAGGAGGCAACATGGTTACAGGGAGCACTGGGTCTATCTGGCCTGCAGTTTGATGCCCTGGGAAGCATTTGATCCCTCTAGGCAAAGATGGATGAGACTCCCAAGAATGCCATGTGATGATTGCTTTTCTTGTGCAGACAAGGAGTCTCTTGCTGTAGGAACTCAGCTTCTTGTTTTTGGTAGGGAAATGACTGGTTTTACTATTTGGATGTACAACTTGTTAACACATGATTGGTCCAGATGTCAAATGATGAATGTTACTCGGTGTCTTTTTGGATCTAGCAGCTCCGGGGAAATTGCTATTGTTGCTGGTGGAACTGACATGGCTGGCCGTGTCGTGAAATGTGCTGAGTTATACAATTCAGAATTAGGTACTTGGGAGTCTCTACCAGATATGAATGTGCCAAGGAGATTATGTTCTGGCTTCTTCATGGATGGGAAATTTTACGTTATCGGGGGCATGTCTAGCTTCTCAGATTCTTTAACTTGTGGTGAGGAGTATAATCTGCAAACAAGGACATGGACAAGAATCACAAATATGTATCCTGGAGGTAACAGTGCCACCCAATCTCCTCCTTTGATTGCAGTTGTAAATAATCAGCTTTATGCCGCTGATCAATCTCTAAATGTAGTCAAGAAATATGATAAAGTAAATAATACTTGGAATATAGTAAGGCCATTGCCTGTAAGAGCTGACTCGTCTAATGGTTGGGGTCTTGCATTTAAAGCATGCGGTGATAAGTTGCTTGTGATTGGTGGACATAGGGGACCTCAAGGTGAGGTCATTGTGCTGCACTATTGGTGTCCAGAGGATGTAAGTGCAGATAGAGCAGAATGGGATGTTCTTTCTATCAGAGATAGAGTTGGTGCTTTTGTTTACAATTGTGCAATAATGGGTTGTTGATGCATACAAATATGCATCATACAGTTGATTATCTTTGATTAGTCCGGGAGGTGATTGCCAAATTCATTTTATGCACAACCTAAATTTAGGGAGTATTTTCTATTGTCAAACTACTTGTTTTGATAATGTGTACCGGCAAAAGAATATTTCTGCGGTAGTCTATTGGATAAATGTAACATTGGGTTAATGTTGCTTGAACTTAATTTCATTATCATATGCAAATCAATTGGTCCATTGCTTGAACTTATGCAACGATATGGTATATCAAGACATTCTTATGCTCTGTATTTGGTTTGACATGTTTAGTTTGCTTGTAGGTTTACTTTAGTCTACAAGTATTTCTTTTCTTTCTGTTTCAGTTATTGTATCGGATTTTCTAGGACGAAATCTTGACAGCTTTTAATTTAAAGTGTATGTGCTAGCATGCACATGAAGGTTATATAAGAAGCAAGAATTTGATGTCTTGCTATCATTTACAAATATGATTAATTGATTCGTGAACAAGTACTATAACCACAAAATGAATATTTGAACAACCTTTTCTTGTTCTAAGTTGAGGATTTTTTTGTTCTCAAAAATCAATAATGGGATATTAGTGATAGGAGTATGATTGCAGTGCCCCTGATTATTTTTATATGATGAAATGGACAGTTGGGCGACAGCTTTTGGAATAAACATGGAGCACTCACATTGAGTGGCTTGAAGAGTTGCAGGAACATTATTAGGCATATTCATTATGCAAATAATAAAGAATTATTGGTGACACTTTGGAATCTAAGTTTAATAAATGTTGGGCCATAAACTTTTGCATCCTCTTCAAAATAAAGCCTGTCCTACATCTAAAGGGGGCAAGTTATCTCCAGTTATCCCAATATTCTGTGTCCTTTATCTTTAGTGGTCGAATGACAATTGCAACAATATGCAAAGTTGGGAAACACATCGCAAATGTTTCTTTTCCGAATTATTGATAGAGATTAGGTAGCAAACAAACTTTATGTGAAATATGTAGTTATCAAAAGTTCCAATTTCAGTAATTGTTTTAAGCTGAAATTAGATGCTACTATAATTGCCATTGACATTTACACAACAATGTGGCACTAAAGACATGCAAAGAACAGGTACAATAGTCTAAATGGCATGGGGATGACATTAGATGACATATTCAAGATGAGAGCTCAATCTTTTATATGGGACTTGATCTGAATTACAGAAGGGTCTGGGAGATGCCTCGAGCTGGGTTAGTAAGGATTTTAAGACAAGACCGAGGGAAGACCGAGGGCGAGATTCAAAAAGTCGAGGGCCTTACACCACCGATTCTCGAATTTTCCGGTGTTAAGAACACGCCGGAGGGGTCTACGGCGGTGATGAACTGAATGTCCCAGCCGTATCCATCAGGTTGCTGCTCTTGTGCATGGCAACCAAAGAAGATATACAAGCATAGTAAACCAAGCATAAGAAATGTCACCTGGAGCCTTTGTGGTTATTAGGCCTCTTAGCGTAATCACCATCTTGCCAATTTATATGCTATAAGAAAACTTTAAATGTGTCACATTGGTATAACATTTTTGCAGAGCTCATTTCCACTTCAAATTTTCATCAAGAAAAGGAAGTATAGTTCCTATAACATTAACTTCTGTAGTTCTGCAGAAAACTACTGTAAGTTATTTGTAAAATTCTGAAACTAATCAGCCTCAGCAGTTAGTCAAGGTCCAATGTTGATCTTTTCTGTGGAAGTTGCATACTTGCGATGTCTTCTCGAGGTAAACTATGCATAGAATTTTCAGCCTCACCAACTTGTCCCAGTTCAGAATCGCACTGCAACAACGGCTCAGTAGATGTCCTGTTTTCCCTGAAGACCAAGTAAAGGATCGCAGCAACGTACACCACCATTCCAGAGAAGCCGAAAATTCCTGCAAATACGATGGAGATGGTTGGCAGCCCACTGTTCAAAAGCAACCTAATGAAGCCGGATGCAAGATAGTAGGTGTTGATAGTCACGATCAGTAAGCTGATTATCCATGTAGTTACTGCAGTCTGCACGAATAACAGGAACGGATAAGTGATAAGCCCATTCAGAGTTCAGTAACTGAAATATCCACAAATTAATGTCTTCATTTGAGAAGAACAAAAAAAAACCAACACCATTTTTACTCTTTCAATCTATTAGTGTGGTCAAGTTCAGTTAGTTTTATGGGCACAATCGCAGAAATATGACAATGAAAAACAATCCCACACAAGAAGTCAAATGGATGTGTCTGAAGATTACAAAGCATTGACATAAGAAAATAATTAAATGATGACTTTATCATCAAGAATTGTCTTAAGGAACTCACCACAGCTGAATTGGCATACGCACCCATCTTCATCTTGCTGTTGGTGAATTTAAGAAGTGGAACAAGAGCAAAAGGAAGTTCAAATGACAAAATCATCTGCAGAATGATAATATTAGCTCGATAAGATACAAAACCAAGAGTATGATGCAAGGAGAGATGCGCAGTATAAATTCTAATCAGAACTCAGAAGATATTAACATAGCATTCTTTAACAATGATTGTGAAAGAAATCATTTGCTTTCTACCAAAGATAAAAGGTGCAAGTTTACTTCCAGAGGAAAAGAAGTAACATTTTTACCAAGAAGAAAGAATAGATTAACATCAATTATCTAAGTGACAACTAAACATGAAGTTAAATAATGTTGTTCCTTTATTTTATGGACATTAAAAATGCATAACATATGCAGGTAATAAAAATGTTGATGCCAAATGGAATAACATATAAAGGAAAGGTCTGTCATTTACCAAGATTTTCATGGAAACACATCTATGTTTTAGACTGATTATAATAACAATGCTCCAATTTATGTAAGAAATTAGAGGTCAAAATACCGAAGCAATGATGATTAATTTTCCTGCTGCTGAAGAACCACCTATCAATGCAACAATGAGACTTGGAACAATCGCCAAGGACCGAGTTAAAAGGTTTCGGACCCATGGCGTGATCCTTAGATCAAGAAATCCCTGAAAGAAAGGTTCAGTGAAGATAATATCATTGATATTTCTTTATCTTATTTTACAAATAACTAAGAATAAATATGCATAAAAGTCGTGCTGTAATCAAGAAAAAGGTTCACATTGTGTTAACCTGCATGACATACTGTCCCGCATAAGTCCCCGTGATTGTGGAACTCTGTCCAGATGCCAATAGAGCAATTGCAAACAATTTGGAACTCCAGCTTCCTAGGACATTCTGAAACATGTAAAAGAAAACATTAATGGCACCTTCATTGCTATAACAACTTCAATGTTCTAGAATATAAAGATAGACTATGTCATACCCTCAGTAAAAATGATGCTCTATTAAGATCTAAGTCATTACAACTTTCTTGATCTTCAGGATTCAAGTTCACTGAGCTGCATACAGCGCCACTTACAGAAATGATAGATACATTGATAAGAAAGGCCACAGAAAGAGCAAACCCACTTTCAATAGTGTAAAATCTGCATGCTTCCTGGAAAAAGAATAATGAAACATAGAAATTAGCATAAAGTTTCATCAACGTATTATTCTCTCCTTAATTAGAAGGAAAAAATAAACATGAATCAACGGGGTAGCCTTGTTCCACTAGAGAATGATACCTTAATTCCACAAACTGAGCGAGGTATTTTCCTGGACAAGACGAGTGCTGAATGAAGGAAAAGGTTGTGCCTGCATGAAAAAGTTGTATAAGATTACAGTAAGACAAAAAAAAGGTATTAAACTGAAATTAAATACACCGAAATAGACAAACTCACGGCATGACCATGGCGCCTAATAGTGAAATAGCAAGACCAGTAGCACCATTTCCCTTCAATTGAGGAATAAAGAGTCCTTCTATAACTTCTTGAGATTTTGGTTTTGCATATCCCAATTCCACAAAGAAACAGCTAGCCATCGTGAGAACTAGAAAGGCTATAAAAAACTCGAGTTTCCGCACCTGCAAAAAGTTGTACATGCTTGTAGATAATGATACAGAACTCAAAGTATGTGACAGTAATTGTCAACTGTCATGTTGCGCTTAATATTAAAGAATATACAGGAGATTGCCTTGAATCATTTAGATTAGCTAATTTAACATGGACCTGATATAACCCAATATTTATGAGCATGATGAGAATAACAAGCTACAGGCCAGCATTTAGGGCAACCTTCTATGGATCCATATAAGGTGTGTGCCCTATATGAAGTACTGAACCCCCAGTACCATGGTTTTATATAACACGTCTCATGGTATCATTATCTGATGGAATGGTAAAGCATAGCTAGTATTATTACATTAAATGACACCTCAATACTACATACAGAGATATGAAAATAAGAAAGATGCATATTTAAAAGAAAAACTTTCTTACCCCATATTGTTGCAAAAATAGCAGCAACAAAGTGCTAACTCCAGTTATAAGAACACCACACCATACAGGGATATTAAAGAGTATGTTCAATGCAAAGGCAGTCCCTATTACTGCAGTAAAAAGGAAATCTATTAAACCCAATTTCAATATATTTTGCAGAAAGGATAAGATTCATAAATCAAGTGAAACATTATTTCAATCAAGATATCATATTTTGAAATTTGTTAACCTTGTGGAAGTGTGCAGAGCATGAATAAGAATAAATGAAAAACACAACTTCCATGAATTAAACTAAATTGGAATATAGAATAGAAAAACAAAACAGTAATAGGCTTTATAGTGGTTCAACATTGAAGGATCTACTTCTCAAAAAGAACATTGAAGTATCTAATAAATGCAATAAATAAAACATATAATTTGCATACGAAGTGTGACTCTCAGAGTTGGACAAAATATCTCAACATTATCATCATCGGTGACTTCAGATAAAAGTTCTAGACAAGCTTATAAGGGGGTCCTCACTCCAAAGAGAATGATCATTCAACGTCCTTATGTTTTTTCTCCTTGTTACTTGTGAAGCATCATAGTTAAAATATTGTTTAATATACAGCAGTTCATGATATAAGGAACCCAAAATATTAAGGACAGAAGGATACGTTTGTCCATACACCTAATTAAATACATACAACAAAGAAGCAAATACCTTCAGGAATGTCGCAAGCAACAACAGCAAGTTCCGCAAGGATCCACAAAACAAAGTTTGAGACTTTTGGATATTCAGCTCTACAGTGCTCAGCTAAATGCTTACCTGTCACATAAAGGTTGCTATCAAAACCATCAATAACACCATTAACTAAGGAGAACTTATTTCTAAAAGCATTAACCTGTCACGACACCTAACTTGGCTGCAAGAGACTGGATAACCAGGGCCGCACATGAAGCTACTAGTATGATCCACAGTAGCTGAAAGATAGATACAAGGTGTATCAAGGCTCAAATGTTTGTTTAAATGTTAAAGATACTCTTTTTATGTATACTGCAAAATATTGGTCATAAGCAAAAAGGGAAATAACACAAACTTTACACTTATAAGAATATGGGGTGTACCTCGTATTTATATTTAGCACCTGACTGTAGATCCGTCTCAACTGTATGGAAACAATGCAATGATAAATTAATGAAGCTCGTCCACATACAAGAATATAAGAGAAGAAAAGTTAGCAGCTTACAATTTCCAGGATCAATGTATGCAATGGAAACAAGGAATCCTGGCCCCATATATGCAAATAAGTTCTTCCAACTTTTGGCCTAAAATCCATCAAAGATACGCACATATAAGAATGATGATTGAGAATAAATGGAAACATACACTATCATAAATAAGAAAGTCCGTGATATAACTCATATTATCTTTAACTGATTTCCAAACAACATGCAATTATCTTAGTTATCAAGAAATCAAGGCAGCTCTTGGATCTCAAAGAAAGTAGCACTGTGACCAAAATTTAGACAAGGTCGCTTGACTGGATTTAGACCAAATAACTCTGTCCTAAAATTTAAGATATTTGTTTTTTTTAACCAATTCAATCAAGACCTTGTAAAACTAGTGGATGACGGCCCAAAATTTATTATATATTTTATAATATATGTAACTCCAATAACCAAGGGGTCACGAATTCGAGTTCTTGAATAACTTCTTAATTGGAAAGGAGAAGGGAGGGGTTGGGGGCTACTTCACTACACGCATGTTGTGCATGCCTGCAAAGATTGCACACTCTTTAACACCAATATATTGTAGTATAAAGTTAATATAAAGAATCAATAGGAAATGTTACCATAATCCATGAAGAGCAAATAACAAACAAAGAGAAGTCCAGTTGACCATGTTTTGGTAGGATCTACCAGCAATTTTAGTTGGTTCCAAAATCGATTTCAGTATCATTTATTCGATCTAGTCCTCGGGCTAGATTTTTCTTCTTGTTCAATTGTAGTCTAGCCTGATCAGTCCTATAAGTTTCTGAGGATCTTTATTGTTCCTAACAAGAACTAAAGAAATACATAAATATTTTTACCTTTTAACAAATTGCCATTGGGATATCCAATTTTTAATAAAAGGATATTCACAATTATATTTGGTACTCTATTTTGTTTGTTTCGGCATTTTTGTATGAGCATCCTTTACACTTTTACAGGCTTCAAGTAGTTTCACCCTGTTAAAACAAGTAGCTGACCTCTAATGGGTCCAACAAACTTATAACTTATAAGTACTAACTCAAGAACCCTGCAAACATATACATGCCAAAATAGAAATGTTGAGGACATCAGAACGAAGACTATCCATGTGAGGTGCCGGTAGGCACCAGACAAGCAACTTGGAATATCCTTTGTTGATCTTTCAATTTCCTTTTATCCATCAGCAATTTGACAGTTCCATCACGGCAAGTTGTTTCATTTAGTAACACGTACAAAGATCAACAACCATACCTCAGGAACAGCGACCTGTTCAGCCTCGATGTTCTCAATGAGAGGTGCGCCAGGGCCATTGGAAATGCGTCGATTCCCATCGTTCCCATTGCTCACAATAAACTGCAACGGTTGAGAGCCACTCATCTCTCTCTCCAGCTCCCGATAACTATCAGCGTCTTCTCCAGGCTGTTAACTCGCTGCACAATAACAACCACAAGCCATCAATCACTCAATATAAAAAAATGATTTGGGAATTGGAACAAGCAGCAGTGCTGCATAAAGGGATGAGAATATATGTTAGGCATTCAAAAGGAAAAAAAAAGGAAACATTTATTTCTTTTCTAAAGTCGATTCTTTGATAGCAGATTAATGGCTCCAAACACATTAGAACCGAAAAGGGGGACATCAAAAGGTGTGGCAGCAAAATAAAGTTCAAACCAAGAGTCTAAAATCATCTGCAAACAGGAATTGCGGAGAAGCGTATTCTTGCAGCATAAAACAACATCTGGGAGAAGAATTCTCAGTTATCTGGAATCATTCAGCATAAAAAAATGACCAAAGGTTCAACTTTTATGCTGAAACTTTACGCATTACTGATAAAAAAAATTGGTTTCCGCCCAGAAATGTAACATGAACAAATATATGCCAGATGTAGATCAATCGGTCAGAAGAAATTGCAGAATTCAGGAGAAAACAACAACAGATGAGGAACAAAATCCAAGAGGAGAAGAGTAGACGAAAAGATAGCAAACCTTGGACTACGAAGGCTTCGGATAGAAGCAAAGTGAGCAAAATCCCACCTTTGAGGAAGAGGAGGAGGAGGAGGCGGAGACCACGACATAAAAAATTAAGCTCAATAGCTCTGCCGTTAAATGTGCTAATGCAATTTGGTGAACTGGTATTTATTTATACTACGACAATGAATCTGGGCCGTTCAATTTCTTGGATGACCCATCAGTCAAAACCAGATAACGTGGTGCTCTTTCTTTTTGGAGGCCACTAATAATAATAATAATAATAATAATAATAATAATAATAATAATAATAATAATAATAATAATTTTTTATAACACCACAATAATAAAGTTGCCATAAGTGAAAAATAAGGTTTTTGTTTAGATCAATTTCCTTTTTAATTAGTACCTGCTTAAAATTTGCTCAATCCAGTCACATTTCAATATGTTCTATTTTTGTTTGTCTTTTGTTCATATCTCCTCCCATAAATGTACTTTAATCTCCATGACTTTTGTGTACCATATACATGTAACGTAGGAAACTAGTCTAATTTGTAAATGCATTAAAGCTTCATTATCTTTTTCATGCAATTGATTGTGTGTGCTTCTAGGGTTACTTTTTTGTTACTAGGTCAAAATTCAAAGGAAATTGCATGCTTGCTCAATAGACATGAAGAACTATTTTTTGCATCATTTGTCCATTTCTCCTTCCCTAAATCTACTTTAATCTCCATGGTCTTTATGTAAGATATTCATTTAACATAGACATTTTCTCTCAACTTCCCATGCAATGCAGTTCAATTGTCCTAATACAATTTGGCTAATGTGTGCTTCAATGACAAAAATTAAGGATGATGGGAGTTGCATACTTGTTGAATTAGCATGAAGAACCTCTTTGTTTTTTTCTTTTTTGGTTTATGCTATTTCTTTTGGGGAAATAGGAGGTTATAGCTATCATTCCACACCATATGTAGCTAGCATGCACATTTTGAGAAATATTATGTATTTTAAAGAATTCAAATTTGAGATTTCTTTTAAATGAGGAGAAGTTACCTATCACTCTATTTTAACTCTCATTTGGCAAAATTTGCATTAGAAGATTTTCTTCTGAATGAATGATGGAGGAATTTGTTGCATCAGTGTGTTCCACATTGTCTTATCAATCCACTCATTGCCTAATATATTAGCAGACAAGACAATGCATGCAGGAATTGGAGACTTATTCTTCAAACCATGGATAGTTAAAAAAATTGATTGGTCATGGTAAGAAACATTTATTATAAATGATTCATGATTATTTTGCATACCTATTGCTTTCATGCCAACCTTCATTAATGTCAATATTAATGTGCAAAATCATTGTGTGCAAGATTTGATGTTGAATAACTAGTAGAATTAAACCCTATGATGATATATGGATCTAGGAATCGAACACAAATGGAGAAGCTACTGCTAAATTACTAAATTACTGTTTAATTTTATTAATGCCAACTCAATCGGCACAATATTATGAATGGCCTGATTGGAAAATCATATGGGAGCTTCCTATACACCATAAAATCTCTAGTTTCTTTTTATGAGTTGGCACACTGTAAACTACCAATTAAGAACATGTTACTTAGGTTTAATCCATCCATAAACTCTGCTTGTACCTTATGTGAATTGGCTAATGTATCAAACTCACATATGTTCTTTTCTTGTCCCATCAGTTCTCAACTTTTGAATCTCTTTTCCCTTAACATTGGTTATCAATTTGCTTACACTCACTCGTGGACAGATGGAGACTGAATTCATGAGGCTTGGAACCTGGATCATTCCTCTAAAATCAAAATTTTAACTTTGTTTGCTTTTTTACTTATGGGGTATTTGGAAAATGAGAAACGACTTCTTTTTTTGCTTCAATCATCCAACCGTTGTTGTGCTCTGGGAGAGGGCTTTGGCTAAGTACTTAGAATTCATAAAGATCCACATCTATGAGGGAACCTCCCCCTTCCCACAACTTGATTCGGGTATGTTGGGAGCCTCCACAATCTTCGGTGTTCAAATTGAACACGGATGGGTCATTCACTTGGCCGCAGGAGTTGGGGGAGTAGACTACATTATTAGGTTTGCTCATTCTGCTCTCGCTTGTGTAGGTGTCCTTAGAAGACTCTATCACAAAGCTCTAAAGGCTGAGGCATGTGGCTTTAGGGCTGGTCTATTCAAATATCGTGAACTACAACTCAATCGAGTGAGTTGCGAGAAAGATTTCACTACCCTGTTGCATATAATCCAGCAAAAAGCTAAATGCCCGTGGCATATTTGAAGATTCGTGCAAGACATATGAGACGTAATAGAGTATTTTCAATTTTTTTATATTTATCATGTATACCGCGAAGCTAGTAGAGCAATTCTTTTACCAAATTTTGACGATCTTTGTTGGAGGATCATCCCCCTTCATGCCTCCAAAATATATTAAATCTAGACCTTTTGGGCTGCTTCATAGATAATAATCCTTTCTTTTTTAAAATAAAAAGACAATGCATGCATGGTAGAACTCATCTTTATTGACTGAATTAATTAGCTAATGGACTGAATTAATTAGCTAATGGACAAAAAATAAAATCAGTCAACGGTGCAATTATGATTCATGATTTGGCTAATAATCTTCGGAAAACAACAGCTCATAATCATATCTCTACTTGAATTTATTTTGTGAAACTTTTGGGTCCCCGCGTTCGTTTTCAGAAGAACAAACAAATCTTGTGCATATGTTGATGTCATTAAGGAGCACTGATGAGTTTTAAGGTCTATCAAATTACCGGAAGTAAATTTGTGAAATGTTTAAATATTATGTCAAACATCAACTGAGTTATGAAATGTTCCTTGTAAGTTGTTGGAGCACACCCAATAATTCGTAAGGATGCATATATAGTTTAAAGCAATAAAAAACTACTAATGGAAGATTTTTTTTCTCCTTGATATAAATATATATGCATTGAAACTCTAAAGTAAAATCATTGTTTATCTTTTGGTTCAGAGTGTTGACAAATCATCTAAGAATTTGATCCTCATCTCCAGTTTAATCTCATTTAATACATCCCATCCATCTATGAACTTGATCCTCATCTCTCCTCTCAGAATAACATCAGTTATCCACTATACAAGTACAAACATTGCATATTTCACTCCCAAGGAAAAGAAAGGTACTGTAACTGCACACAATCTGCATTCATCAGTCAAAATTTTATTTGTACCATAATAAAATCCAAGTAAGTTTGAGCATCTAAATTGTTCGGCTCTTACTATGTCCTCTGAACTTTTGGGACATGGATGACATGAGAAACAATGAACACATCAATCAGAAGGTGGTCATGTCTTTTGAGAAAGTCGTCGACATGAAAATGATCCCAGAACATAACTAATTAAGAAGAAACAAAAGGAAATTACTGCACTGAAAGAAAAATTTTGTAAATCTAATTAGTTTTTAACAAGATAGATTAAATTATTTGCCAAATCCTTGTGCTTTCATCACATCAGGAACATTGTCTTCCTGAGAGAAGAGTCGTCTAAACTTTCTGCCACTCTTTTTGTATCTTCTCTATAAATGCCACAACCAAGCATTACAAGCATTTAATTTATAAATTCCAACAAAGTTACAGCTTGAAATATAATACAAACTAATAATAACCAAGAGAAGAAACATGAACTCATATTGACAACCCGTTAAAAGGTAGTTATCAGGTACCTTGCCATGTGGGGACATTTATTGTTGCAGAGGAATTTCCCTCCTGTAGGATTTTGGTAAGATATGAAACCATTAAAATTTCTTGCTAGCTAGTATCTACTACGAGAACATTTAGTTCATTTGCATATCAGCACATCGGCACGAAACAATCTCCATTACTAAAGCACCCAAGAAAAAGTTTCCATTACTTCATCAGGAGGGTGAGATTCAAAAATGTCGAGGGCCTTACACAGTCTACTAAAAAATTCTGGAGACCAGCAGTTAATAACTGGCCGGAGGGGTCCATGGCGGTGACGGAATTATTGTCCCAGCCATATCCAGCAGGTTGCTGCTTTTGTTCATGGCAACCAAAGATGAGACACAAGCATAATAACCAATCATAAGAAACATCACTGGGACCTTTGTGATTATTAGGCCCTCTTAGTTTCATCACCACTCTTATATATCTATAATAAAAGTTTAAACGCGTCGTATTGGTATACCATTTTGCAGAGCTCACTTCCACTTTAAACCTCATTAACAAAATGGAGGAAATGTTGTTTATTAACTTCTGCTATTCTGAAGAAAATTGCTGTAACTTGTTAATTCTGAAACCAATCAACCTCAGCAGTTAGTCAAGGTCCAATATTGATCTATTCTGTGGAAGTTGCATACTTGCAATGTCTTCTCAAGGTAAACTATGCGTAGAATTTTCGGCCTCACCAATTTGTCCCGATTCGGAATTGCAATGCAACAGTGGCTCAGTAGATGTCTTGTTCTCCCTAAAGACCAAGTAAAGGATTGCAGCAATATACACCACCATGCCGGAGAAGCCGAAAATTCCTGCAACTACAATGGAGATGGTTGGCAGCCTGCTGTTCAAAAGCAATCTAATGAAGCCGGATCCAAGATAGTAGGTGTTGATAGTCACGATCAGTAAGCTGATTATCCATGTAATTACCGCAGTCTGCACGAACAGGAACTTATAAGCCCATTCAGAGTTCAGTAGCTGAAATTCCACAAAGCAATGTCTTTATTTGAAGGAAAAAAAACCACTTTTACTCTTTCAATCTATTAGTGTGGTCAAGTTCAGTTAGTTTTATGAGTATTGTCGCTGAAATATGACAATAAAAAGGGATCCCACACAAGAAGTAGAATGGATGTGTCTGAAGATAACAAAGCATCGAAGGAAATAATTAAATGATGACCTTATCATCAAGATTTGTGTCTTAAGGAACTCACCACAGCTGAATTGGCATATGCACCCATCTTCATCTTGCTGTTGGTGAATTTGAGAAGTGGGACAAGAGCAAAAGGAAGTTCAAATGACAAAATCATCTGCAGAATGACAACGTTAGCTTGATAAGTAAACAAAATCGAGAGTATGATGCAAAGAGAGATATGCAGTATAATTTGTAATCAAAACTTGAATGACATTAACGTACCGATGTTTAACAATAATTGTGAAAGAGATCATTTGCTTTCTACCAAAGATCAAAGGTGCAAGTTTATTTCCAGAGGAAAAGAAGAAAGTTACATTTTTACCAAGAAGCGAGATATAGATTACCATCAATTATCTAATTGAAAACTAAACATAGAAGTTAGATATTATTGTTCCTTTTTTTTTTGAGATGATATTATTGTTCCTTTATTTATGAATATTTCAAATGCATAGCACATGTCGGCAATAAGAATGTTGATGCCAATGGAGTGACATATAACAGAAAGGTCCATGATTTACCTGAGTTTTCCTGGCAGTACATCTATCTTTTAGACAGATTAAAATAACTATGTTCCGATTCATGTAAGGAAAAGTTAGAGATCAAAATACCGATGCAATAATGATTAATTTTCCTGCTGCCGAAGAGCCACCTATCAATGCAACAATAAGACTTGGAACAATTGCCAAGGACCGAGTTAAAAGGTTTCGAATCCATGGCGTGATCCTTAGATCAAGAAACCCCTGAAGAAAAGGTTTAATGAAGATAACATTATTGACATTTCTTTATCTTATTTACAAACAATATATATATGCATAAATTGCAATATCGTGATCTCTAATAAAAAAAAGTTTAACATAGTGATAACCTGCATGACATACTGTCCCGCATAAGTTCCTGTGATTGTGGAACTCTGTCCAGATGCCAATAAAGCAATTGCAAACAATTTGGAACTCCAACTTCCTAGGACATTCTGAAATATGTAATTAGTTGCACCTTCATTGATATAACAACTTTAATGTTCTAGAATATAAAGATAGACTATGTCATACCCTTAGTAAAAATGATGCTCTATTAAGATCTAAGTCCTTACAACTTTCTTGATCTTCAGGATTCAAGTTCACTGAGCTGCAAACAGCACCACTTACAGAAATGACAGACACATTGATAAGAAAGGCCACAGCAAGAGCAAACCCACTTTCAATAGTGTAAAATCTGCATGCTTCCTAGAGAGAGAATAATGAAACATAGAAATAAGTAGAACATTTCATCAACTTATTATTCTCTCCTTAATTTGAAGGGAAAAATACACATTAATCAAGAGGGTAACCTTGTTCCATTAGAAAACAAAAAGATTCTACCTTAATTCCACAAACGGAGCGAGGTATTTTCCTGGACAAGACGAGTGCTGAATGAAGGAAAAGGTTGTGTCTGCATCGAAAAGATTTATACATTATGGCACAAAGAAACAATAAACTGAATAAGTATAGGCATTGAAATTGAAAAACTCACGGCATAACCATGGCTCCTAACAGTGAGATAGCAAGGCCAGTAGCACCATTCCCCTTCAATTGAGGAGTAAAGAGTCCTTCTATAACTTCTTGAGATTTTGGTTTTGCATATCCCAGTTCCGCAAAGAAACAACTCGCCATCGTGAGAACTAGGAATGCTATAAAAAACTCGAGTTTGCGCACCTGTAAAAAGTTGTACATTCTTGTAAATAAAGACAACATAACTTAAAATAGGTGACAATGTCTACTATCTTGTTCTTGTGGTATACAATGTGTTGCGTCTGCTTAAAATCATAAAACATAAAGAGGCTGCATTGAATCATTCAGATTGGCAGGCTTAACATGGATTTGATATAAGCCAATATTTCTGAGCGCGATCAGAATAGCATGCTATAGGTCAGCATTTAGGCCAACCCTCTATGGGTCCATATGAGGCCAGCCCTCTACTGAACCCCCTTTACAATGGCTTCATATAGCATGCCTCATGGTATCCTTATCTGATGGAATGGCAAAGCATAGACAGTATTCTTATATTAAATGACACTTAATATTACTTACAGACTTGATAAATAAGAAAGATGCACAATGAAAGGGAAAAAATTTCTCACCCCATATTGTTGTAAAAATAGCAGCAGCAAAGTACTAACTCCAGTTACAAGAACACCACACCATACAGGGATCTTAAAGAGTATGTTCAACGCAAAGGCAGTCCCTATTACTGCAATAACAAGGACAGAAGTGTGAATCTAACAAATGTAATAAATAAGCCATGTAGTTTGCATAAAGAAGTGTGAATCTCAGAATTTGACGATATTTCTCAACATTATCATCATCAATAGTCTCAGATGGAAGCTCTGGTAAGCTCATAAGAGGACCTTCATTCTGAAGAAAATGATTATTCAATGTCCCTAAACTTTTTCTCCTTGTTAGTTATGGAATATCCGAGTTCAAATACTGTTTATTATATAGCACTTCATAATATCAAGGAACCCAAAATAATATGGCCAGAAGCATGTGCTTGAACATCTTCACCTAATTCATTCTAAAAAAGCATCTTCATCTAATTAAATAAATGAAATACATATGACAAAGAAGCATATACCTTCAGGAATGTCGCAAGCAACAACTGCAAGTTCCGCAAGGATCCACAAAACAATGTTTGAGACCTTTGGATATTCAGCTCTACAATGCTCAGCTAAATGCTTACCTGTCACATTGAGGTTTCTATCAAGAACAACAATAACACTGTTAGCTAAGGATGACTTAATTCTAAAGGCATTAACCTGTCACGACACCCAATTTGGCTGCAAGAGACTGGATAACCATGGCTGCACATGAAGCTACTAATATGATCCACAGTAGCTGAACCACAGAAAGCCACAAGGTTTATCAATGCTCAACAAGCTCACATTTCATTTGCATGTGATACTCAAATGTTTGTGTAAATGCTAATGATACCCTTTTTATGTAAACAGACAAATAAGCAAAAAAAAAAGAAGAAAATATCATAAGCTTCATTTAGAATAGTAAGGATAGTATGGGGTGTACCTCATATTTATATTTAGCACCAGACTGTAGATCTGTTTCAACTGTATGGAAACAATGAAACAAGACATCATTGAAATCGTCAACATAACAGAATCTATGAGAAGAAAAGATACAAGCTTACGGTTTCCAGGATCAATATATGCAATGGAAACAAGGAATCCTGGCCCCATATATGCAAATAACTTCTTCCAACTTTTGGTCTAAAATCCATCAAAAATACGCACTTATAAGAATGATCATTTTAGAATAAATGAAAACAATAGGCCACTATCACAAGAAAGTCCATGAAATAACTCTTGTTATCTTTAACTGATTTCCAAAAGAAACATGTCATTATCTTAGTTATCATGAAGAAATCTTCAAGGCAGGTCTTCTATATCATAGAAGTAGCACTGAAGTGATATTGTCCTTGCTAAGGGGTGATAATTTTCAGTATGACCAAAATTTTGGACTATGTCGGTTGACTGGATTCAGACCAAATCATTCTGTTCTAAAATTCATTGTGTTTGCTTTTTTAACTGATTTGATTGAAACCTAATAAGACTAATGGATGATGTCACAATATCTATTATCTCTCTTTTAATATATGTTGTTCTAATAACCAAGGGGACACAAGTTCAAGGTAGTAACTTTTCCTTGGGATGGGGAATGAATGGGGGTGGGTGGTACACTACACTCATGTTGTGTACCCCTGCACTAAACGCTTTTTAAGCTCGATCTATTACAATACTAAGCTAATATAAAGAATCTAGAGGAAGCGTTATTATAATACAGAAAGAGGAAACAATAAATGATTAGAAATCCAGTCGACCATGTTTTGATCTGATCCACCTGCAACTTTAGTTGGTCTCATAATTGATTTCTGTATCCTTATTTGATCTAGTCATCGGGATATACTTTTTGTTCTTCTTCATTTTTAGTCTAGTCTGATGCAGTCATATCAAGCCCAGCTCTGGACCAATAAAAACTCTCAATCCTTAGTTCTAAGTTTTGAGGTCATGTAAGTTTTGTGGAATATTTTATGTTCTTAAAAAGAACTAATAAATTCATAAACATGCTTACTTTTCAACACATTGTCACTGGGATTATCATTTTTTAATTAAAGGGTATTCAAAATTATATTTGGTGTTCTATTTCGTTTGTTTCCCATTTTTGTATGAACATCCTTTACAGGCTTCAAGTAGTTTCACCCTATTAAAACAAGTAGGTGACCTCTAATGGATCCAACAAGCTTATAACTTTAAGTATTAACTCAAGAACCTACAAAAACATACATGCCAAAATATAAATGTTCAGGACATCAAACCAGGGTTGTTAGAATCGGACCGGACCCGGCGATTCGACCGACAATGTCAAAAACATAATTTGGGCTGGATGGAACTTGTCAAATCAATCAAAATCGAAAAAATAAGAGTTGAACTGCTCAAACCGATCAGTTTCAACATAACCAACCAGTTCAATTGAAAAAAAAAAGAAGGAAACTGAGCTTTCTGATTGGGCAATGAAAAAGATTTATAATTCAAGACCTTTAAGACCAGGTTTTATTATTTGTTCTTTTTCTTTTCAGTTATAACAAAATTCTTCAACTGATATTTGTATTTGAATACATAATTATTTAAGATATCTTTTTAGTAACAATTTTTATATCAAATAAAATACTAATTGATCATAAAATATAATTCGAGAGTGAATTTAATATTTTTATTAAATTATATTTATTTGTGATTCTTCATCTAAATTATAAATTATATTTTAATTTAATATTTTTAAGTAGTATCATGTTTGATCATTCGGCTTAATCGATATAACTTGTCCGACCTGAGCCGAAAGCTTCTCTGAGTGTTCGATTCTAAGAACCTTGATCAAAACGAAGACAATCCCTGTGAGGTGCCGGTAGGCACCATACAAGCAACTTGGAGTATCCTTTGTTGATCATTCAATTTCCTTTTATCCTTCAGCAAATTGACAGTTTCATCACACCAAGTTGTTTTATTTAGTAATACATACAAAGATCAACAACCATACCTCAGGAACAGCGACCTGTTCAGCCTCGATGTTCTCAATGAGGGGCGCACCAGGACCATTGGAAGTGCGTCCATTCCCATCGCTCCCATTGCTCACAATAAACTGCAACGGCTGAGAGCTACTCATCTCTCTCTCTCCAGCTCCCAATATCTATTGGCGTCTTCTCCAGGCTGTTAATTCGCTGAACAATAACAACAACAAGCCATCAATCACTCAATAAAAAAAAATGATTTGGGAATTGAAACAAACAGCAGTGCTGCATAAACGTAAGAGAATATATGTTAGGCATTCAAAAGGAAAATTTTATTTCTAATGTAATGTCGATTCTTTGATAGCAGATTAAGGGCTCCAAACGCATTAGAACCATAAAGGGGGACATCAAAAGGAGCGACAGCAAAATAGATTTCAAAGGACGAGTCCTAAAACATCTGCAAACAGGAGCTTCGGAGAAGCGTATTTTTGCAGCATAAAACAACAACAGGGGGGACTAATTTTAAGTTTCTGGAATCATTCAGCATCAAAATAACCAAAAGATTGAACCTTTATGCTGAAACTTTACGCGCCTCTGATAAAAAAAAAACTTCGGTTTCCACGCAGAAATGAACATGAACAAATATATGCTATATGTAGATCAATCCGCAGAGAAAAAAAGATTGCAGAGTTCTGGATAAAGCAGCAACTGGTGAGAACAAAATCCAAGAGGAGAAGAGTAGATGAAAAGATAGCAAACCTTGGACTATGAAGCAAAGTGAGCAAAATCCCACATCTGTGGAGGAAGAGGTTGGAGTACGTACATGTGTTTGTTTATATAGTACGAGTGGTTAGAGGAGATTATTAGCTTGATATGTGCCGAGAGATGCTAACAGAATGAAGAAGATGACGTAGGAGTTGGAGCATATGTCATGCGTCTAATGTGATGCACATAGCGGTTACTCGCCATGACATACAAAATTAATAGCTCTGTAGTTAAAATGTGAGTATTGATTCCCTTACAGCGCGTTCGGTATGAATAGATTATCGATTATTTAATTTAAAATTTTCAGGGTCCACTATATTACCACTTTTGATTGCAACAGATTACCGGTGATTTTTACTTCTCTGATAATCTAAATTACTTACTGGTAATGAAGATAGCACCTATGGGAGGTGTCTTCCCAGATTACAAAAAAGATGATATGTATTTTGACAAAATTATCCTTTCAACCGAACTTTAAAAATATTTATATTTTATTATAAAATAATAGTGTTCAATATTATCATCTAATTTTTTAAATTATTTTACGAATGGTTAATAATATAAACTCATATTTTGACCTAACTCACTTTTTTTTATTTTTTGTTTATATTTATTTTAATTCAATAATTTTGAAGGGTATTTTAGTAATTTTTTGTTTCATAATTTAAATTATAATTTATGTTTTTGCTACTTACCAAACGCTATATATAATATTATCGGTAATTTATAAAGTGGTATTCTATTTTAGTGGTGATCTAAATTACCGGCTAACAAAAACTGGGAATGCGCCAAACGGTCCTTCAGTGGTATTTATTGGACCCAATAATCTTATTAAATTTGACGATTCCGAAGTTCAAACTCGGGACTAGTAACTTCTGATTCTTCAACTCGAGACACATCCCCTTCTGGCAAGGCAAGGTGTGTCAATCTCGTACGGATCATGAGTCAGACATGATTTATGTATTAATTGTTCGATATCTAACATCCGTCCGATACTCATCCATTAATTAATAGCTCGTTTGATACTCCGATCGTTAATAATATTAGATATAACTATTTACTACAACTAGATATCACAAAATTATATATGTATATAAGAGAAGTCGAAGTAGCTACATGATGAGTTATAATGAAGTGAGATATAGTAGAATATAAATTGATTTATTTACTTTTTAACAAATATTTTTTAATTTGAATCCCAAAATATAATTATTTTTTTAATGTATAAAAAGAATATTATAAGTTTTTTAAAAAGTAATTAACGAGAAATATATATTTTTTATTTTATCATCTTAAATAATTTACATTTATACGTATAAATAAACGAGGAATGGATTATGTCATTTGTATCATCGAACTCTCATTCTTTTTAGAAGGAAGAGAACATAATAGACTTTAAATGAAATTACAAATAACAAGAAATTTTAAATTAAAAATTAAAATGTGCTCTTTACATCATTTTTAACTTTAATTTCACTTTCCATCCTCCTTGAAATGAAAGAGAACATGCATACTTGACAATGTGTGCAGTTTTCTATCATTTCACTATATATTCTTTTAAAATAGAAAAATACATACAAAGTTGCAAACATAATTAAAAAAAATGGGTGCTTTATATTATTTCATTCGGAATTACAAAATATTTAATGAAATTTATAATATTTCACTTTGTATTCTCTTTGAGATGAAAGAGAACATACAGAGCTAAAAATGTGATTTTAAATAAAAAAATAAAATTATATATATATATAATAATAATAATAATAATAATAATAATAATAATAATAATAATAATAATAATAATAATAATAATAATAATAATAATAATAATAATAGTTTTATGAAAAATGAGTTTTTTTTTTGTTTAGATCATTTTCCTTCTTAATTAGTATCCGCTCATTTCAGTCAAACTGCAATGTTCTATTTTCTTGTTTGTATACTCGATATATGCTTATGTTTGCAAATTTACTTCGTGTATAAAACTTTGAAGCATGTTGGTGGATGCTAAATTTGAAATTCTTTTATTATATAAATAAAATAAAAGTGCTAACAAATTAAGTAGATAATATTATATTACCTATCTTACCAATCTTTGAATATTAAATATTATGATTTGATAAAAAAAATTAAGAGAGAAAAAGTTTATGCCCATCGTATATCTAACATAAATACATGTTACATCCTTAATAGATAATACATTCATTATTTTCATAAAAAAAATTAATGGAGACACTAACTATTTAGATAAGTAATATCGTATTACTACGTATCTTATCAATCTTAGGATGTTAAATCTATGATGAATGAAAAAAAATTAAAAAAATAAAATTTTATATTCATCAGACATCTAATATATTGTGATTGACAAGATAGGTAATTCAGTGTTACCTACTTAAATAGGCAGTGCCTCAATTATTTTCAAAAAAAAATTAATAGAGTTGCTACCTATTTAAGTATGTAACATTGTATTACATATCTTATTCTTAGGATGTTAAATCTACGATCAATAAAAAAAATCTTTAAGAGATAAAATTTTATATCTATCGTACATCTAACATTTTACGATTGACAAGATAGGTAATACAACATTACCTACTTAAATAGATAGTATCTTCATTATTTTCATAAAAAAATTTAATAGATGTGTGTAGCACCGTATTACACATCTTACCAATCGAATTAAAAAATTATACCAAATTAATTATTATAAATCACATATTTTTTTTTCAGAAAGTACATAACATTAAAAATTAAATAATTTATCATATTAATTTATTAAGTCTATTTATATCATTTTATATTATCAATTAATTTTATTGTTATATTTATCAAATATCTTTTTACTTTTTTATTATCATCTTAATGAATCACTAAATACTAATTCTTGATAGCTAATTTTTGTTCGCTAAATAAATTTCTGTTCGCTTTTAAACTGCTATTTGATGTCAAACACAACAATAATCAATTTAGTTTGAGTAAGGAGCATCAGAGGCCCACTAATCAGTTAAACTAAATCGAAAGAAAATTTCTAAACTTTAGAACTATATAAAATATTTTTTTTAAATATTGTTGCATCACTGGATCGAAGATTAAAATAAAAAAATATGGTCGACAGTTATTTGTTTAATTGTACATGTATGGTTGTGATGTGAGGCATGCATGTGAAGCCTATCACTTTTTCACAAACTACTACGAGGAGACACATTCCCTTGTCCTGCATTGTGGAAAGCCCCCAAGGGCTAAAGCCATCGGAGTAGCTCCAACTCCATGCTGTTCGTCAAATCCACCGATTGGAATGGCCACCAACTCCTAATTAAGATATAGTGTGTCGTCTTCGATTCAATTAAGATATTGTAACTCGCACAAAATTAAAATATTTTTGAAGAGGTTAAAACATAAATGTGAGATCATGAATTATTCTCAAGTGTTCATGTAAAAGATGGTGATATAAATAAAGATATTATTTTTTAAGATGTACTTTAAATTTTTGCGAGTAAATATATAAATGATATCTTAATTGACATCATCAATTCAATTGGCTATTTGATTTATTATTAGTTTCATATTTTCATGAATAATAATTCAAACCAGCTATGGTCATGTCAAGAATTCACATGGAAAAAAATTTATTAAAAATATAAATATATTATTCTCTATAATAGCTTAAGCTTTTAGGACACTCGAGAGCACATTTACTTTAATAAACATCATGACAAATGTTGCACATATGATGAATTTAAAGATATATTTAGTAAGTAGAGGTAGAATTCACATGGAAAAAATATTAAAAACATAAATACATTATTCTTTATAATAGCTTAAACTTTTAGGACACTCGAGAGCACATTTACTTTAATAAACATCATAACAAATGTTGCACATATGATGAATTTAAAGTTATATTTAGTAAGTGGAGGTAGCACGTTGATTACTTCAAAATTGAAATCAGAATATATAAGGTATTGTTTGGCAGGCTGCAATTAAATAAAATGCTACTCTAAACAAGGTTTAGTATACACACACACACATATTATATATATATATATAATCAGGAAAGTTATTCGAACAAATTAAAGATTAATCGAAACTACTTTAAAGCGTTTGAATATTTAAAGATTATTATAAATTCTAAATAATAATAGGATTAACAAGAAAGCATATATAAACGTCAAAAACTTTCATGTAATTGACCACGTGAGTCACTATCACAGGAGAGAGAAAAAAAATTATTGAGATTTGAGCTTAGAATTTTATTAAATTAAATGTGCTGTTAATTTTTTTTAATAACAAGTTTATGTACTATTATAAAAAGTTTGAAGTCATTTTAGTTACCTTAATAAAACATTAAAATGTTGTGAGTTCAGTTGTAACTGTATCTTTTATATTAGAACCATATATACAGAAAGAGTTGTATGTTTGTACGTATATGTAAGAAAGTTTTATATAACTAGGACATTGAAAGGAACAAGGTCTTAGTTGTGATTGGTAGGAAGAGGTTGGCTACAAGAATCTGAGTTCATCCAAATGCTCCCGACAAACACCAGTTCAGAAAGACAGACTAAAGATCATATCATATCCCTGGATCAGATGAAGGAAAGAAAGACTAGAGCCTTTTCCTTTACTCCTCACTCCCTGCAACTCTCTCTCTCTCTCTCTCTCTTCACACACACAACCAAACCAAAAATCCACTGCTTGCCAGGTTGATCACAGGGAAACCAGCTAAGCCCTTGCTAGAGGTAGGATTTCCAGATGTTCGTGTCTTATGCACCAAAGAGAGAAGAAAAAGAATGAGGTATTTTAATGCTGGTTCACGTTCCTAGCAAGACAGGAACTGAGCCCTCTTTCTCTCTTCTTGAGGCCTATAAATTCCTGCATCTCATACTTCTATGTCCAAAGACTAAGCTGCAGGTGCAGTGGTAGTATATAGCTAGAGATCTGTAACGAAGGGTATCAGTTAGAAGCAGCTATTTTTGCCATGAATATATACTAGAGAAATGGGTTGTTATTGCAGTCTTTGTTTCAATCCAGTGGAGTTCTTGCACTCTCTTTCTCTCGAGAGGAAAAGAACACAGGTGACGAGCTGTGCCTGGCTCCCTGTATGCCACACATGTAGATCGTTTCCAATGGGTGGAGTGACTACCGTGGGTGGCGTGCTAGGAGCCAAGCATGCTTCTCTCTCTCTCTCTCTCTCTCTCTCTCTCTCTCTCTCTCTCTCTCTCTCTCTCCTGATTTAGCCGTTTTGATTTCATGTAAACTATGAAATGGTGCCAACTCATAGTGTATGCTACTCCATTTTTTTTTTCACGTTCTTCTGAGTATTGTTCCATTCAGCTTGTTGCAGGCCAGTCTTAGATGGGTTATTTTGCTATATATCATGCCAGAATTTGAGTAAGATTTCAGATCTTTGAAGAGTAGTATATGTGTTTTTGTGGGTACAGTTCTTATACACTTGATGCCATAATTTCTTGTGATATTGATCTATGTATCATCTTGGAAATTTTTGTCTGCCATGCGCAAATCATTATTTTTTTTTCTTTATTATCTTACTCACATTATAACTCTATAATTTCATGGATCCATCAGCGATAGAAAGCTTATATTATCGTGTTAATTTCTTTATTTGGTGATCAACATTTCAGCATTTGGTGTGGATGTTGAGGCGATGGCCTTTCACATGCTCTCCAAGAAAGTAAATAATGTGCTGGAATATTACTGCACATCAGTAGATCAGCTATGCCGCTTTCTAGTTCGATCATGTAAATAAACGTTGAATATATTCCTGAATTAATGTATATTCAGAAATATTTTCCAAGTGGTGATGAATTCTTTCGAAGCCTCGGCAATAAACACTTGTGAAATGTTCCTCAAGACATGAAGGTGCATCATCAGCCTACTTGTTCTTCGTTTATTTTATGTACACTTTTCATCATTGCTATCCTGAAACATGCATGTATAAGTGTATCATACTGCAATTACTCGAAAGTTATCAGATAAGTGTATCAACATCATCTCTCACTTGTGCTAACTTCTATATAATTAAGCTTTGAAAGGTTTTTGGACTAGTGCTGATTCGTCTATCAATTTTCTCAATGTGTTCTTATGCATGGTAATTTAGAACTTACAAAAGTGACCATTCTTAGTTCATCAGCACCTACTTTGCAGCGTTCTACTCATGCATGATTAGCTGTTCCAAATCTAGCACTCAATTATTTGTTCATCCTTGAGCTGAAAAAATGTATTTCGCATGTTATTATTTAGTCTCTTTTATGCGTTTTTTCTTGTATAAGGAATTGTGATCCTAAAAATGTAGAATTTCTGTGTACTATAAATATTATCAACCTTGTGACGTAGAAACATCAGTATACCAGCCCCCCCCCTGGTAACACTGGACATATTCCTAGTCACTGATTAACCATGTCACATATATATATATATATATATATATATATATATGTCATTGAGAGGGTGTTTTTGCACTGTCCTCAAAAAGAGCTCCAGGCCATTTTTCAATATTATCTTTCTCTCTCTCTAAATTTTTGACGTTGATGTTGTGCAGAAAGTAGTAGCTAGGAACCTTGCATTATATAGGAGGCCATGAGAATGTGGAGGCGGTGAGAGAGAGAGAGAGAGAGAGAGAGAGAGAGAGAGAGAGAGAGAGAGAGAGAGAGATGTCCATCTTTCCGAGGACTCAGATGCTGATCTGACCACATTGGGTGTCCCTGCTGCATCATGTCCTCCAACAGGAATTTTCAAGCCAGGTGAAAGAAGAAGAAGAAGTCTTTGACAACAAAACCCCCACTCTCCAACTCCTTACACATGGATCTATCATTTATATCTATCATAAGACAATATCTCTCTCACAACTCAAGAGACAAATGAACATTTCTTCTCACTATAAAATTAAGCAAACTCTATTACTACAAAAACCATTAAGCAAACTCTATCTATCATTTCTTATCTCCTTGTTGCCAATTTGCCACTCCTCATATTTCCCCTTATGACCATGTCATCCTTCCAGATAAAAAAATTGCAACACCACCTTAACTTTTTGAGGACAAAAATATCAAATTGAGGAGTCTGTCCTATAAAATATCATGGCTGTGTTACATTGAAAAGTTAAGAATGTGGAGACATTTTTTATTCTGGAACAACTGTGCCTTAAATAATTTACCGAAGGATATTAGTAAATTTTGCATACTACTGTTTGTGGATATTTTTTGTTGGAGACCAAGGCTTAATACAAAAAAAGAAAGATAAATTAAAAAAATACAAAAAATTCTAGCGAGAATAAAATTTGAGACCAATTAATTCATAAGTTGAGATATGTACCTTCATTAACTATATTATCATTATTTGTTGTTGATAATATTTTAAATTTTAATTCAGCGATAAACTTATTTTACCATCTTTGTATCATAACCTCACGAAATTATTTGTTCCATACGTGGGTCTCGACGAGTTTAAGGGAGGTCTAGGAGATTCTTGCGAGCTTAAGAATGGAGCTCTAAAAATCTAGATGACTCTAGAATTTTTATTTTTTATTTTAAATTTTAATTTAGTGATGAACTTATTTGACTCTCTTTGTATTATAATTTCTCAAATAATTGAGATAACAAAGTTACTTGTTTCATACGGGGATCTCGGTGAGTCTGAGGGGGTATAGAGGGATCTTCTATGGGGCTTGGGGGCGGAGTTCTCGAATTCTAAACGATTCTAGAGTTTTTATTTTTCTATTATATATTGAGAGCCCTTATATAAACTATCTAGAGTATGAGTTATTTTGCATTTTGTATCATCTATTATTTTCTTCGTATTATTAAAAGAACTTAGTCGTCATAAAAAATGTAACTCAATTAAGAATAAAATTCATTAAACGCACTTGTGTATAAAAAGTATAGAAAGTGTTTAATATTCTTTTTACAAATGAATAATGATTAGACTATTTTATATAAAAGGTATCGTTATTTTTTAGTATGTTATACTTCTATGTTACATGATCTTTGTTCTCGGAACTTATTTTTTTTTATCGAAGATGAATCAAATTAAATCGAAGATGAATCAAATTAATGGACTTCTAACTATCAAATTAATGGTGACTAGGGGTTTGTTCTACGCTTTTGCCAAACAACAATCTTAGCATGGTTCTGCTCTTCCTGGCTCCTGAAAATTTTCTCGTTCCGGCCGTTGCCGCTGCCGCTGCACGGCCGGCGCCGGCGTCATGAAGCCACGGGATCAAACACAACCTCGAGCGGTTGCATGAATTAAAAGCTAAAGACCTGCTCCCTGTGGCTGTAAAGTGGCCGCGACAACCTAAGTACAACAAGTACTGCCCACAAACACACACAATGCATACATATTATTATTATTGTATACTTGCACTGTTGCACAGAATACGTAAAAGTGGCAATAGACGCATGCACTTGTTTCTTTCTCCTTGGACTTGTTCAAGAAAATGGCATCGAATTCTGGCTCGTTGGATCTCAACTGCAGGAGCATACAATGCAACAAGATCCACATTTGACAGTTGACGCTTCCAGTCAAAGGAAGCTGCAATCCATCACAACTTCCAAAACATGAAGGAAACAAATTTTTAAAAAAAAAACAAGGTAGATATGCTCATCAATCTAAGCAGTCAAAGTTGAATTATACAAGATCGATCTGTTTTTTTTTTCTAATATATAATGCCTTAACTTTGTGAACAGCTTTTGCTAGGGACCATCTGATCAGCTAAACGGACCACATATAGCTACTTCCAAGAGCCAGTTTGTAAATGAATTGGTAAATAACTTTTTTCTAACAGTATTGTGTTCGAGTTCTTCTATGATTAGGGATATGTTTAGATCAAGAGAAAATGAAGATAATTAAGAGAAAGATAAAAAAGTAGTCTCGTTTGAATAATAATTTAATTGTTTTATAAATTAAAATAAGTAAATAAAATAATTTGATGAGTATAAATAATTTTAAATTTAAATTATCAATAATTTATAAAAATTATCCAGAAAAAAGTGTGGTAACTAATTTTACTCTTCATTCTCTTTTCTCTCGTTATCTTTTCCTCCTCTTTCTTTCTTTCCTTCCTCTCCTCTATCCAAATATATCCTAATAAATTTTTATGAGAGAACAAAACCAGGATTAAATATTAAGAGATCAAAATATACAAAAAAAAATAAATAATTTAATTCAGTGATAATATTTGTTAAATAAAATAACTCACAATAAATTGTTAAACAAATATTTATATTTTGAATAAAGAAGAAATTATTTAATAATTACAATTAAATTAAACAAAAAGGGGAAAAATATGTAGTAAATGTGTATTGTCTTGAATTAACTCACATTATTTATCGCTTTTGAATTCACTTCTTGTTATCATATTTAAAAGATCGAGTATTTCACATGTTAATTGTACATTTATTAGAATTAAGGATTAGCACTTATCATTAAATTTTTTTAATACTAAACATAAGAGAAGAGATGAGATAAGAAAAGTAATTTAGTTTTTCTTAAATAATAATTAAGAGAATAATTCTAATAAATTGTATATATTTAAATAATGACTATTGTACTTTGAAAATCATTGTTGAAATTTGTAAGTGTATATATATATATAATTTTTTTT
>LTAE01000134.1:0-12833 GCA_001647135.1 Pontederia paniculata | reverse complement strand
ATATATATATATATATATATATATATGAGGTTAATGGGGGTGCATAGCAATTTGCTACGCACCCGACTCGGTGCATGATCTGGACCATTGATTTAGAAATCAATGGCCCAGATCTTGTCCATTTAAAAATTTGAGCCATAAATTAAATATGATCTGAGCCATTGATTTTTAAACCAATGGCTCAAATCATGCACCACACCTGCATAGCAGATTGCTATGCACCCCCATTTTTCTCTCTCTCTCTATATATATATATGGAAGTCTTAGAAGTTGGTTTAGTATTAATATAGAACCATGATTAGTGTTAACTAATATGCATAATCTAAGTTTGAATAATTAGGGGACATGATTAGTGATTGTATTAATATTTACTTGGCTACTTTTTATGGGCAATGGGCATCACTAAAAATGTCACCAGTGTGGGGGCAATATAATAGTAAAATCCTGAGTCTGTACATGAGAGCAACTGAACCATTACTTGCCCATGTTTTGACAGCATTCAGAGAAAGAGAACCAACCTGACTTGGGTTTCTGTCCAAAGTAGAAAAAGCCAAGCAGAAGTATGATAAGTACTGCTTGGATAGCAAGCACCTAGAGAGAGACAGTGATCCTAGGGTGAAAAAAAGGGGAAGAACCAGACTTCTGATTCAGTAACCAATTGGGCATTAATGTCCAAATGAAAGCATCCTACTTGCACAATCTGGAAAGCAAAAGGACAATCACAATAGTTCCAATTTACTGTTCAACTTCTTCAGACAATTCTAACAGCTACAGCCTACACACCAGGACATAAACAATGTAGCTGCCCTTATAAGCTTAATCATTGTTAATGTACAAGTTAAACAGTATAAATTGTTCTATTACACTATGTTAAAAAATAATAGTGTAAAAAGGTTGAACTAAAACAGTTCTGGAATTGGGCAGTTATAATTCTCTGCAGATGATGTCGGACTAATAGAAGATTACTAGTTAAACAAACAGTGCTAACGACCAAGAATAAACACAAATGTGATCAAAGTGGTAATTAGGAGGCCCAACATTAGGGATTGGATTCACATCCGGGCATATTCCAGAAAACCTCTTTGCAATTGCAGATGAAATGATGAGAAGGAAAGGATGACCAGGAATGAATCTAGAAATTAAGACCTTGCTGCGTGTATGAAGTAAAAAAAGAAGAAGAAGGGAATAAGAAGACCTTCTATCTCACATTTCTGAAAACATTATTTCAGAACAATACATAATGAATATAGTTTGAGGACATCAGTTATATTAATGCTACAAAACTGGTTCAGTGTTTAACTGTACTTTTGCTCACAAGTAGGCGTTCACTAATTCTGCCACTTCAGAAACTTGTGGGATCTCTTAGCTAGGTACCATCTATATATTCTCTAAAGCTGGGTTGGTTTTGGTTCAAAGGCAACATTGTCTCATGTTTTAATCTTCATGCTACATGCAAGACAACCATAAATTGAACTCTTGATTTCATTCAAAATGTATACGTGTTTCAAGGCTTCTCAAACCAGAAATATCCATTGAACCAATGGGTGTTATACTGCAGAAAGTAATATAATCTTTTGAACTCCGAAAAAGTTATCTACTATGCACACTATGTCAAAGAAAAGCAATACAATAAGATATAACATTATAAACATGATGAAGAACAGAAGTAATAGGAGAAGAGAACTTTTGTGAAAGACAACAAGAATGATACATCAATCATATATCATAATATGTGCCTCAAATGTACAAACTTTTTTGTAGATTTGCTGAGGTTGTTAATCTCGAGGATGCACTTCCGTGAATGTCAAGGATGCACGGGTAGTTGCGAACGTTGAAGAAGGATGGGTATCATTGTCTGATGACATCTTTGAGCTACCAAGAACAGATGAAGACATGACAGGGGACATACTGTCCTCATCCAATTTCTTCGGACTTTTAGTTTTAAGATCCATGAAGTCACTAATTAGACCAGGCTTCGTGATTGTCATTGAGTTGACATCCTTTCTGCCGGTCAGCATCCGAATGACAATACGCATGGAGGGGCGAAACTTCAACCAATCTTGCGTGCATAAAAGTCCGACCTTCAAGAACCTCACTGCCTCATCAATGTCCAAGTCGTCAAACAAAGAAGCATCTATCATTTTCTCCAGCTCCCCTTGTTCGTATCTCGACCATGCCTGCAAAAGAAATCCAATCGTGAAGTTTGGGTATTATAGATAGCAAACATGTTTCCACTTTATCATTAACTTATATGAATTATACAAGTCCATAAATCCTTCATATAAGATAATCAATTCACTTTTACTAGCAACACATAGTAAAAGAGCCTGTTGAATGTTGCTCTACTTTTGTGATATTGCTTGTGACACTGTTTCATGGAAGCTCACTTTTGCAAACAATGGTAACTTTTGTTACCCTGCTTTTCTTTCTCCGTGTTATCCTTCTAGTTCCAATTAAATGATTATAAATGTACCTATTCTCAATAAAACTAACTAGAACTCATGTAAGTAACTGTTAGCCGACTGGAAAAACATAAACTATCAAGCTAAAAGTTCTTACTAATAAAGGTAAAGGCCCTTTTCCTCTTTTCTTTTGCATCTTGCTGAATGGTTTAGGCCAATACTTCAATATTAGAGTCCAATGGATGCAAGGTAGACTTTTATTTTTTTCATCATGATATTAGCTTACAAATAACTCTGGTAGCTATGTTTGCAATTCTGACATGACAATGAATTTCGAAGCGAACCACATCTCTTCATCTACGTACTGGAATACCTCATGTTCCCAATTTCCTATGCTGGTAGTGGAATATCTCATGTTCCCAATTTCCTATGCTGGTACATGTGACATGTATATAGCATGCACCAGATAATGGTCATAAGGGATTCAAATCGAGGAAGAAAGACCTTACTACGTCCAAGGTTAGTTAGATCATAGAAAAATTGCAGAGACAAAGATTCCTAAAGAATGTGCAACAACTTTCCTTGACTGATAAGTATATTGCCAAAGATATTTCGTGATTTAAAATAATAAGAAGGAAAAGAACGTTGTCGTCATAACATTAACCTGGAAAAACATATAGCTTATTGGAAAAAAGAGAAGAAAAGAAAAATGACTGGGAAACAAGGACCACTAGAAAATGAGTAGCTAGGGAATTAATGACTAAGAAATAAAATGAACTAATGTTCTTTTACTTTTGGGTATTAAAAAGAATTCATGTTCTTATCCAGTGGGAGCATTCTCATGCAACATCTAGTACTGCATCACCGTAAACTTGTAGATCTTCAAATGCCAGAAAAGCTGAGCAGTCCAGTTAAGCGATTGATAGATAGGTATACTTAATAAATCTTTTGTTATTATTTAGAAACATAGTACCGTCATCCTTACCTGTTCCAGAAGGTAACGATCTTCAGATGGCAACCTTGTGTTGGTGTTAGATCTTCCACAAACTATTTCTAGTAGAAGAACGCCGAAACTGTATACGTCGGACTTCTTTGTTACTTGTCCCCGAATTGCATATTCAGGTGCCAAGTATCCTCTGCATGAAAGAATTAAGTTGGATATCAGATGAGTGAAAATATACCATCTCGTAAGCTGGTTCAGCTCCAGACTGATGCAACTAGCTTAGTATGACATACTTGATATCTGTTGCATATCCTCTAGGTTTTCTAGGTTGCAATTTATAATATAAATAAGACCCCAAGGAGTTCAAAAGTAAAACGAAGAAAAAATCTTACATTGTACCAGCAACACGAGTGCTAAGATGTGTCACATTTGAAGGAAGAAGCTTTGCTAAGCCGAAATCAGAAATTTTGGCTGTGAGATCCTTATCCAGAAGAATATTGCTTGCTTTAATGTCACGGTGTATTATTTGGGGCCGAACTTCCTCATGAAGGAATGCAAGACCGCGAGCCACACCAATGCAGATTTTGACCCTGGTTTTCCAGTTGAACTGTATACTACTGTGGTTGGAACCTTGAGTAACCAAGAAGAAAGACAAACTTACAAATTGATAGATAAAGTGCTGAATAAATTATGTAGTAAACTTATTTTTAAGGAATACGAACCAAGAAGGGTTTGTGCAAGACTGTTGTTCTCGAGATAGTTATAAACTAGTATTCGGTGATTCCTTTCCGCACAACATCCATACAAATTGACAAGATTTTCATGCACAATATCAGAGATCACAGTAAGTTCGGTCAGAAACTCCCGTGCTCCTTGTCTTGACTCAGCGGCTAGCACCTTTATAGCTACAGTTGTGCCATCTTTCAATCTTCCCTACACCCATTAAGTCGTCCACAGCCAATTAGTAAAAGATGTTCCAGGCAACGTTGGGTATTATTATTGTGAGTCCTGTGAAGTTTACCTTATAGACGGAACCAAAACCTCCCTCACCAACTTTATTGGCAGGGTCAAAGTCAGCTGTGGCTTTCTGCAATTCTTTGTAGGTGTATAACTTTAAATTATCAAATCCTGGAATAGGAGTTGAGATTATCAGATTTTATAAACATGAAATGCACATCTAGTGAGGCTATGTAGAAAATCAATGAAACTAATTATCAAGGAGAAAGAAAAGAACTTTGATTTAATACAAGTGCATTGTCAAATGACATTCCTACCTTCAATGTTCTGACCACTTTCTTCCTGTGAAGACTTCCTTCGAATTAGGAAAGGGCAGCAAGTCATGATTGAAGGATCGAACTTAGAGATTTTGCTGTCTACGAAAGGGGCTTCTACTACTGAAGTTTTACTGGAAAGCAGAAAATATTACTCATCAAAGACGAATACCCAGGAATAGTGCGTTCATATAACTAGAGAATTAGAGAAACAAATGACAAATTATAGAGATTCATAAAATTTAGGCCTTGGTCTATAAAGTTTATGGAATGATTCTGTAAGGTGAATGCACACCTTTAGGGTCAAAGCTAACTTTACATGAATTTATCAATCATTAGCTTAATTGGTTGGTTGAGTCTTTTGTGCTGGACATCACAAAATACAGAAATCTTCAAGTCAATCTGATAAAGGGAAATCGTGCCCACCTTTAACATAACTACATCTTTTTCTCCAGCTAAGACTGCAACACCTTAATTAATAATATAATTTGTCTTTAATGCCTGTATATCCTCACCTATTCACTATCTTGGGATTGATCCAGTGTGCTAGACCATTAATTCAAATGGATGGTTTATGAATGCTAGTTGTAGTCTTAGTTCTTCGACCGCAGTGATGTTCTAATCTCACTTGATACAAAATGGAAAGATCAGCAAGCTCAAGTTCTCTCTTCTCATTCATGATAATCTGAGGAAAATTTTCTCTGTCTTGCCTTTAAGATTCATATTAGTGACACACTTCTGTATCAGAATCTTAACAAACAACTAAATTTTCTACTAAAGAATATGTCATCCTTGTATATAAAAAAAATAAAATAATTATGCAAAATTCCCAATTTACTCAAGTATCAAAGACATCCCAAAGAATAACTTTTTCCACCCCCTGAACTTTGACAAACAGAAAATGAAATTAGATCTTCAAGGATTTGGGTGCCCTAAAAAATTCCCAAATATCAAGTTTCTCTCGAACCGCGATCTCCCGATAGGTTACTGAAATTAGAATTATGGACAGTCGACACAGTTCATAAGTTGTCCTCTCTGAATGATAGAATCAAAATTCTACCACGGGAAACGAATTTAAAGCATTTATCTCAATCAAGCTCAAACCTTTCTGAAATAAAACCGAAGCATCACCACGAAATCACATAAAGTTCCAAAATTTAGCCACTATACGAGCAGAGCGATTGAACAGGCAGATCAGTCAACGCAAAGAACAATCAAACACAACTCCAAGCATAAAAAAAACCTCAATTTTGGTCCCCTTAAAACACACAGAGAAGGTAGTGGAACCTCGAGAACTCGACGGAGGAGAACAAGAGGACGACGCCGCGAGGTCTCTCACCAACTCAGCTGCTTCCTTGCGACCTGCGAAGACGAAGTCAAAACCGTTCGAACCAAGAAATGAAACAACGGCGAAGGCGCTGGAAGAACGTATGTGAAGCGGGTGCAGGAAGGTGGAGGATTACCGGAGACGGCGGGATTCGCGGAGGAGGACGACGGCGGCGCGCGCGTGACCGGAGGGGCGGAGAAGTGGGAGTTAACCGCTGCAACCTTCTTCGAACGAGAAAAATAAAATAAAATAAAATAAAATAAAGGGAAGAAAAGGTTAAAGACTTTGAGCAACCACCCACATTTTTGTAGGTCCTTAATTTGAATTATTTTGAGACATTTATTTATTTATTTATTTGTAATTAATAATAAGTAATTATTGTGAGTTGTTTCCGTATGAACAAATGGTTTGGCTTTTGAATTCGGCGAGGATTACATGACGATGTGAAAATTGACTGCCCACTAATAAGTAATAACACGCCTTCGTTGACTATTTACAACTTCAACTCCTTCCTTCCCTCTATTTTCAACATATTAAGAAAATAAACTACTTTTTTTAGAAAAAAAACTCATAAATTAATTTTTTTGTGAAATTTAAATTTGACAACAGAGTCCAATGTAATGTTAACTTTTTGAAAATCTTAATGATATACATCTTTTTGCTGGTTCATAACATATTAGTCAAAAGTGTCAAATAAAATAAATATTATATTATAAAAAAATTATATAAGATGATGAAGATAGTAATCCTGAAATCATATTTTAAATGAATATTTTCTTTTATGAAGTGCTCTAAATTGCATGTTTGTTAGTGCGAGTAGACGAGCATATTTATAATAGTGTGAGGAGAAATGAGTCATTATAATTTATGACGTTAACTTATTTTAAATACATGTACTAATTTTTAGCACTTTATATTTTGATTGAATATTAATAATTAGGGGCGAATCCACATATACTCCGGGAGTCTCGGCTCTTCGATATATATATATACGTATATACTAGTAGTTATAGTCAATAAATAAAATAAATGCCAACAAATTATCACAATTATCTAATTGGCATAGTTGATAGGTGGTTTTGATTAATATCTAGAGGTTTAGGATTAAAATTTTGACTCTTCCTATTTTTTTATAATTTATTGTTATATATTTTGACTTTTTCTAATTTATTGTTAATAATCGAAAAAAATTAATGATGTATATGATTATGCACACTAAGTTTAAAAGATTAACATACATGTGATCACTTTAATATTTATTAATATTTAAAAAGTTAATAAAAAACAAATTTAGAATTTAGAATTTAGAATACATATTAATTTCAAAATATTTAAATAATTATTTATATTTTTAACTAATTTATAATCATCTATTATTCAAATGTTATCTTTATCAAATACTTTTATTAAATTCAATATTCGCTACTCGCCAATCATAATCATTATGCGTTAGAACATATGTCATGTTGACCACTAACAATTTATTACTTTTTATGTTGAAGACTTTTATTGACGAGTTTTTTCGGAGAGGAAAAAAATAAAATATCAAAAGTTTCAAAGTTAAATTTTTACCAGTCTCATGCACGAGGAAGTCGAGGATCCATGGAACAGTAGTCGTCGTCGTCGTTAGCGTGTCCGAGTTGGGAGAACATTTCAATGTTTTAAAGAGTGTGAAATATTAATCAATTAAAATTAAATAAATGGACGACTACATCATTAATTTGTTCTAATTTACTAGTCAAATTTATTATTCTTGCACTATTCACATGAAGGCTACATATCACACACGTTCAGTTGGTTGTAATGTTCATCTACATTTTGTCTACATATATTATATAGTACAAGACAACTTTATTTACTGACCTTATATATTTATTTCCTATACACGTGCATTGATAAAAAAAAAATCTGTTTTTGCGAGTTAAATTTTCAATTTTGATGAAAATTAGAACTCAAACTAAATTAATCAAAGTCATAACAAAGAACAGTACGACGGATATTGACTTTTAAATTTTTTTATATAAAATTATATTGTAAGAGGCACGAGTCCGTCCTTGTTTTTTAATAAGTTATTAGGAAAATATATTTTTTAATAAAAAAATAGTCGATTAAAATTTCTTGATTATTTTAATATCATGTTACATTAAATTTATTATGAAAACTTAAGCAATTATAAATAGCATTGGTTTTTATATTTATATTTTAAAAAAACTAGTAAACAAATATTTGATAAGTAGCTTATTAAAACAAATATCATGGGATTTAATTTCCGAAAATTAATTGTTTTTGGTATAAGAAAGAAAAAATATCAACATCCACAAAATCGCTTTCACATTAAGGCTGTGTTTCATAAATTAAAAAAAATAGAGTTTAAATTAGAACTTAAAGATTTGACTTGATCAAATTATTATTATTTTGATAATAAAATATTTGATAAATTATTTTTATATGTTGATGATTAGCGGTTGAATAACATATTATTTTTATTAATGTCTAACAGTTGAAAAATAGAAATTAAATTTTTATCTAAATTTACTTTTTTTTATTAAAACTTTTATTAATGCATATAATTATAGTTATAATTACTTGTTAACTTTTAATATTATTGGCATTACTATCTATAATTTTTTAGTTTGATTTTTTTATTTATATATTTATATTTAGTTAAAAGATTATTCTAAATTAATCATTATACATCAGATAAAAAGTTTTCAGAAAATACATAATATTAAAAATTAAATGATTTATCATATTAATTTATTAAACTTATTTATTATCAATTAATTTCACCATCACATTTATCAAATTATTATTATTATTATTATTATTATTATTATTATTATTATTATTATTATTATTATTAGCTAAATATTAATTCGTTAATAGTTAATCACTATCCGCTCTATTCGTTCTTATATCACTATCTGCTTGTTAATCTATCAAATGCAGCCTAAATTAATTGATCAAGACTTATTGTATTTTTAAATTTTAGGATCTATGAAAATAGTAAATATTAACTTTTATCTTTTATAACTAACTAAAAATTGCTTATCTAAAATTAACTTTTAATCGAGAAAAGTTACGTTACCTTCCGGTAACCTCTTTTCTTTTGTTCTTCTTTCATTTGTTTTCGATTTTCTTTCCTTAATCATACAAATAAGAAACATGTTAATCTAATAGTTAAAATATCGAGGTCCTTTTTTAGCGTCTTAATGTTAAAACTTTAAAATAATAAGGTGGTCATAAGCAGGGGCGGACCTACGTATAGTGCGGGAGGGGAGGGGGGCCTCCCCCCTCTCAACTTTTCGGTATAGAAAATATATATATATATATATATATATATATAAGTATATACTAGTAGATACAATCAATATATAAAATAAATGCTAAAAAAAACATAACTATTTATTTGGTGTAGTGATTAAGTGATTTTGGATACTATGTAGAGGTCCAGGGTTCAATTCTTGGCCCCTCCTAAATTTTTTATTTTACTTTTATATGTATTATAGAAAATATATATATATATATATATATATATAAGTATATACTAGTAGATACAATCAATATATAAAATAAATGCTAAAAAAAACATAACTATTTATTTGGTGTAGTGATTAAGTGATTTTGGATACTATGTAGAGGTCCAGGGTTCAATTCTTGGCCCCTCCTAAATTTTTTATTTTACTTTTATATGTATCGGCCCCCCTAACTTTTCGTTCTGGGTTCGTCCCTAGTTATAAGGGCGGAGTCAAAGTTTTAATTTGAGGAGTGCAATTATTTATTAAGTTATATAATTATTCATATTAATTATAGTTAATATAAAATATAAGATTATTTTTTGAAAGATAAAAGATAAATAAGGAAAATAATGAAAAAAATAGAATAAGCATAAAAGAAAAATAAAGAAATAAGAGAGATCAAATTATAACTCTTTTAATTATTATATTAAAATATATTTATCTAGTCAACAATAAACATACATTAAAATATGCTACTTGTCCATTTGCTTCGCCCTTGGGTGGTCAATACTAGCACGAGGATTCATGATTTATACCAAAATCAAATTCAAACTTTCTTCTTTTATATTCATTCAAAAAAACAATTAAGATGAAAATATATATGAAATAATTATGTTATAAATAATAAAATATTCATTGATTAACGAATTTGTTAACACATAAATAAAAGTACATCACTTAAATGACTTATAACAAAAAAGTCAAAAGAAAAAAATATACATATATATATATATATATATATAATATTATTTTAGGTTTATTAAATATTGCCCTCTCATCCGGTTTAAAATATAATTTTAAAATCTTGTCTCGGTTTCCATTTCAAAACCGGATAACTTTCTTTTCCTGATTTTTAGCACCAACCCACTAAAATTCGTATGAAAAACAACAAGTGGATTAGTTGACAAGTTAAGCCAATTGACTCCGTACACGTCCGTAGTAAATGTTTCCATTTTAAAAATAATATCAACTTTGGAAAATAAAATCTTCGGAAATATATCATGAATAATATAAGTCATTTTCTGAAAAAGACAAAATATATTTTTTCTTCAACCTCTCTTAAATTATAGATTGTTTCCAAACTAACCCCTGAACTATTAAAATAATCAATTATCACCCTTGGAGTATTCAAGTTTTTTTCACTTTAGCTCAACATTAATTTTTCTGTTAAGTTTAATATTTTTATTTATCAAATTATATTTTCAACCGTTGTTATAATTTAGAAATAAAATAAAATATTTTTCAATGGTAATACATATTTTTCGGTTATTTTGATTTTCAACAGTTTATGCATTTATATATATATATATATATATATATATATTAATTCGTTTAGTTTTTCTAAATATTGATGAAGGGTAAAAATGTAATTAGATAAATAAAAGAAAATCAAATCGAGCTAAATAAATATTTTTAAATTTAGGGAACACGGACGTGGTGCATCGGCTCACCTCTTGACTTGAATATCAAAAGGTCTCGAGTTCGAATTTCATCAGTGAAACTTGTATATCCATTTATTTTTAGTATTTTATTTTCTTGTATCGAGCCTCTATGTAATCGAAAAAATATATTTTCAAAGTTTAGGGAGAAGAACAAACATATCAAATAGTTCGAAGGTGAAAAAAATGGAATACAATTATGTGTATATAAAAAATCCGTCGGTATATCAAAATTAGTGTTTTGATGAAAAATAATTATATGTATAAATTTTCTTCTTCTTTTTTCGGTTGCCACCCCAGTGTCCGGGAAGCGGCGCCGATTCTTCAACCCACGCGGCGCTAACGGTTATGCACATCGGTCACAGGTTGAAGTCTCGGCCCACCATCGAGCCCGATTATTCTGGTGTCGTCCCGGGTTGCGTGTCTGACTGTGGCAGGTGAGGCTCTCAGCGGAAATTTTCTGCGTTCACAGGTGCTCGAACTCGAGACCTCTGCTTAAGCGGAGAGGAGCCGCTGATCACTTCACCCCGACCCCCGTTGGTTATAAATTTTCTTTCGTCTACAACATCATGTACTGATGTACCCCTTTCTTTCCATTCAAAGCTTTACACCGCTGACATGCTTTTCTTCTTTACAAAAAGAACACTTGCATTACCATAACATTCAGAACGTTCTTTTCTAAATAATTATGTTTCGATAGCGATAAATATTAGATTTAGGGTTGGGACAGGCCAATCTCGACCTCAGACAATAAAAAGTGATTCCGTTTGAATTAGGGTCAAGATCGAAAACGGGACATCTTTTTATCTTTTTTAAAGCATAAAAAAAAGATATAGGATCACGTATGATTAAAGAAAATAATAAATAAGTATTCATAAAGGGTCTAAATTATAATAATAATACAATGATCAACAAATTAAAAATTATCGTAAACATGACTTTGTTGGGATACGGTAAACTACTTTAAGAAAAAATAATTATATATATCGATTCAATGTACCTACGTAGAAATGTTAAGTAGGTCTTCATCATTCCATGAATAATAAATGGTGAATCATAAAGTTGATATAAAATTGTGACTTATGAATTTTATCATTGATTATATATAAAAATATTAAGTTGTATTCAACCGTCTTAGTGATGCTTAGTAGGTATATTAAACTCTTATATTTATACATATGTCTAACGTACCTACTAAATATGTAGGGCCGATATTGAGCACATCTTAATTATCTAATAGATAATCAATGATAGACCATAAAATTTGATAAAAAATTATGATTTATAAAATTTATTATTAATTATGCATTAAAGAATTAAGATATGTTCAACGTCCTTATAAAATATGCGATGTTACATTAAACCCTAATATTTATATATAAATTTAATGTACCTATTAAGTATAGGAATGTCGAGCATTTCTTAATTATTCAATAGATCAATGATGGATCATAATAAAAAATTATAATACTACAAGAAAAACAGCCCTTTCTGACGGATTTTCTGACGGATTTTGACAGAAAATCCGTCAGAAAGGGCCCTTCTGACGGAATTTCCGTCCAATTTAAACGGTCAGAAAAAAACTCGTTGGTAATAATTTTCTGACGGATTTCGTACCCGTCAAAAATTTCTGACGGAATTTCTGAGGGGCGAACTGAGGGACCGTCGGCCCCTCAGAAATTTTGAGGGGCCCAATTTTTCGTCAGAAAATTTAAAAAATTTAAAAAAATAATAATTTACAAAATTAATTATTAATAATTAAAAATTTTATAATAATTAAAAGTTCATAATAATTTCCAGAAAATGTTCATAATAATTTACATATTTCGTTCCAAATATTCAAATTACATATTATCATTGTCCTCGGGATCTTCAGGAGGAGGAGCTTGCCCTTTCAACATCATTCTCCATCTTTCATCAAATTCTCTTCTTT
>LTAE01000133.1:32097-113340 GCA_001647135.1 Pontederia paniculata | reverse complement strand
TTGTTCACCAAAGCTCTTCCTGTGCGCAAACATATTTTTTCAGACAATTACTCAGAGTTTGCAGCTTTGAATCAAGGGAGAGTGTTGAAATGTGATTCAAACTAATGTCCACATCAACGCTAACATGGCATGACTTATTTTTTAGTGGTGTTGTTAGTGGGTTGTAAGAGTGTTGTTAGTGGTGTTGCAAGAGTGTGTTAGTGGTGTTGTTAGTGGTGCTAGTGTGTGTCCCATGTTTTATTTGTAATCATGGTATTTGTGGTCATGTTCTTTCTCACTTTTTTAGCCACTATCTCCATGTTCTTATTTTTCATTTTCTCCATTGTATGCCTATTTATAGGCCACTTTATTTTCAGAATTTTAATGCAATCGTTGAAAGTAATTTTATTTTTATCCAATTGTTCCTTGACTTATGCTTGTTGTAGAATTGTTTTCCTATTGGTTCTTAATCTCCAACAATCAGGATGAGTGAGGCTTAGGTATTGGAGAGCTCCAACAGTCTGGCGATAGAGAGTAGGGTCAGCACATGGCGAGGTAGGGTTATGAACTAATGTCGCATTGGTGGCGAGTGGTGAAGCAGCATGTTTGGCATCAAGCATATTCGTACGTTGTAGGATATCATGTATATACTTCTTTTGAGAGAGGATGATCCCAGTGGATGTGGGAAGTACTTCGACTCCAAGGAAGTAGTGAAGTTGTCCAAGGTCACGTACTGCAAAAAGGCAGTGAAGGTGAGCAATTACCTGGTGGATTAAGTCCTTAGAAGAGCCTGTGATAATGAGATCGTCCACGTACACGAGAATATAAAGAATAGCAGCGCCATTAGTGTAAATAAACACAGAAGTGTCTCTTTTTGAATCACGGAAACCAAATTTAAGTAGAGCAAAAGCGAGAGTGTAAAACCAAGCTCTAGGTGCCTATTTAAGGTCGTAGAGAGATTTATGGATTTTGCAGACATGAGAGGGGTGTGATTCATCAATGAATCCTGGAGGTTACTGCATGTAAACGCATTCGTGGAGGTGTCTACGTAGAAAGGTGTTGCTATGTCTAATTGATGAAGAGGCCAACGATCAGACACGGCAAGCGAGAGCACCACTCAAATGATTATAGGTTTAATGATTGGGCTAAACGTCTCAGTGTAGTCTAAGCCTAGCATTTGATGGAATCCTTTGGCAACTAGGAGGGCTTTGCGACGATCAATACTTCCATCCGGTTTGTATTTTTTTTTGAATATCCACCTGCAGCCAACGATGTTCATGTGAGGTTTTCTTGGCACCAATGTCCAAGTGCCATTGCGAAGTAGTGCATAAATTTCTTTCGACATTGCAGTATGCCAGTGATGGTTTTTGTTGGCTGTGGTGAAAGTAGTAGGGTGGATGTATTTGTCGTGATGGAATGCGTTAGAGCATTGATACCTGCTTTAGCAAGTTAGTTAGAGCAATGAATACGCCTCCGCGATCTGTTTGTAATGCTTTGAGTTTGGTATTAAATTGACGTTTAATAAAAGAGAAGAAGTTAGGAAATGATTTAAGAGCATCTGATTTATGTTTCAAAGGAAATAGCCAATTAAAACAATTGAAGTCGTCAATGAAAATAACAAAATAAAAGTGGTCATCGGAAGAGGCTTGCAGAGCGGGACCCTAGACATCAACAACGAGGAGTTCGAGTGGTGCAGAATTCGTCTTAGTCATTGATGGAAGATGGAGCCGAGAAACCTTCCCTTGAATGCATGCAGGACATTTGAGGAAAGAGAAGGATTTGGAGCGATGTGTCGAAGGAAATTGAAGAGCTTGGCGAAGAGCACGAGCATGGGGATGACCCAGGCGAGAATGCCATGTCGACATAGGAACTTTGCTAGAGGAAAAGGCCTTTAGTGAACTGGATGGCTTATTGAGACAATGAAGCTCATCTTTAGTTGTGCTGCTGAGGAGCACTTGATTATTCGTTTGGTCCTTCACAAGATAGTGGTCAACATAGAATTGAAAGTAACAAGAATTGTCACAAGAAAATTGTCGGATTGATAAAAGTTGTTTTGCAATGGAAGGAACATGAAGTATATCTACAAGATTCAAAGTACGAACAAAACTTGAGAGTGTTGTATGGCCAACATGTTTGATGGGGAGGAACATACCATTACCGACTTGTATTTGTTTAGTGCCAGAGAATGACGTTGTGGTTTGGAGGGATTGTAGGTCCAATGTGGTGTGGTGTGGTGTTTTGCGCCGGTATCTAGGATCCAATCACCATAAGACCCAAGGATAGAGCCCGACACATAAGCAGATGATTCAGTAGAATGTTGAGTTGCATAGTATACTTGAGGTCGGAGGCTTGCAAGATGACGATGTGGGCAATTGAACGGGGAGTGACCTCGAATACCGCAAATGGGGCAACGGTCACCATGCATGTTATTGTGTCATCCACGGCCACGTCCTCGATGCCATGGTTGGCCTCGCGTTTGGCTATTAGGTGGCTGTGGAGAAGCTGATCGAGTGTAGTTAGCTACTGCGGAAACTTCTAAAGCGCGTTGAGTTTGCACTCGAATCTTGTGGCTGAGGAGAATGCTTTGTAACTTAGGAAATGACACTAGAGAGAGACGCGCAGATAGAGATGCCACAATATTATAGTAGTCGTTGTGGAGGTTGTTGAAGATGATGGCATTGAAACTTGAAGTAGAGAGAGGTTGACCAACAACGGCAAAATCGTCTGAAATATATTTTAGTTTGAGGTTCTAAAATAGCAATGGGTTAGTAACAACTCCTATAGTTGAAGAGGAAGAAGGAGAGTTGAGTGGGTTAGTAGACGCCATTGGTCCTGGTCGCTCTGATACCAACTTGATTCAATAGGAAGAGAGAGCTTAAATTACACGATGACTTCACAGTTCTGTATACAAGTTCTTATATAGAGATTAGTGTAGTAACAAAATGTAAAAACAGAATGTGGCTGCATGGAGCCTTTGATGTGCCGTGAATATCGCTTGGAGCCTTTGATTCCAATATGATTGCAATATATTATCGATGATTTTTACGTAATCTAGATTATTGCTTCACACTTCATCATAATAGCACCCATGAGAGATCTCTTTCCATATTATTAGTAGGGTGATATACGTTTTTTTTTCATTGCCCCAAAGTATCCGCGGTTACTAGCCCGACAAACTATGTGTTGGACACCTGACTGTAGTTGGTGAGACTTCCAACAAAAGTTTTCTGAATATCCTAAAGTTATCTTTTTTTTCCTCATCTTTTCTTTGTTTCTTTCTGAAATTTTAAAAGTTAAAGTATGTACTAATCAAGTATATTGTTCATATAACATAATAAGGTTTGGCACGTCGATGACATAGATTAATTTTCCAATTCATACATGTTAATGGATTTGAAATGCAACTAAGTAAACCTTCAATAATATAATGTTGTTTGGTTAGAAGGCTGAGTAATTTGCTTGTTATTGCATGCTCATGTTGGTGCCTGCTTGTTCATCGTTACAAGATCTTGATCCTTCATGCATTTATTTGTGAAACACAAATCGACCATAGCCATCACATAAGAATATCGTCCATCTTAGGACATGAGATTTTTGGATGATCAAAAAGTTCCCTTATTTGCGACTGATGCTAAATGTTTTACTTGTTTGAATTAATTTTCGGATAGATCATTTTAAATAGTCCTCCGAACACCATTGCATTTTTTAGGTTGATGTTGTTTTTTTGTGGTATGGTGGAATGAGATTTATATCTAAAGTAGATTGTATTTTTTTGTATTTTAAATGTTGTTTTTTTTTTGAATCTTTGATTCTGGTTACAATTTTTTATTCTTGGAGCCTGATGGTCTATTTTGTATTGTGTCTTATTCCTATATGTTTGTTTGTTTCTTATAGGGAACCATGTTTTTATTGATAGACATGATCATGGAGCCTTTATTGTCAACTTCATGTATGAATATGATATCGGCAACATCACAATAGTTACAACAAGTAGTTGCTATTTTTTATTAGAGCTGCATGGATATTTAGATTGCTTCTAGACATACCATTATGTCTTCTCATATTTTTTCTATGGAGGAAACCTTCTTTTTCTTCTTGTTGCTTGGAACATCTAGATATTAGGTGACTCAACTTGCTTTATGTTTGTTTGTGTTGCTAAGAAAATGTTGAACATCTTCAAAGTTTCCTAGTCAGTTTAGTGACAACATTATGTTGGGAATTTAGGGCGAGGGATTGACCAAGAATCAAAACAATGAATTGAAACGAAAAAGATTGACACACAAATTTTTAACGTGGTAAAATTCTCTTGATCAATGTGAACAAAAAGAAAACATCCACGGGGAAGGGAGGCCGTCACCAAATAGTTTTCACTTTCAAAAGAAGATGCGAGTATATCATGAAATCCTAACCCTTATTTATAAAAGTCCGTATCTTCGCCCCCCGCACCCCCATGAGAATCTTCGCTACCGCCACAAATTCTCTTTTTTTCTCAATTTTTTTTCATAATTTTGAGTATAGGGTATAATAATTTAAGACACAACAACACATTAGTTATCTATTTTATACTCTAGGCATTTATCTGAACATTCTGAACATGTTTTGAAATGCAATTAAAATTTTGCATACCTTATTCTGCATATTTCTGATGCAGCATGACTAATTGTGTTCTCTTATTACCGTCATTAGCAGACATGTAAAACAATCTTAGTAATCAAGCTAGGGTTCAAGGGGCTGTAGGATATTCTCAACCAAACCCATTTGGCAACCCATTCTATGGGGGCTGGATCTGGACTTATCAGAATTAGCCTAGAAGCATACTAGAAGAAGCTCCTGAGTTCAAGCTCTGAATTCATTCAGAGCACATCAAGATTATGCCTTTGTTTATTTAATAGGAAGTATTTTATGAGCTGATTTATCTGTGACAGAATTTATGTCATTCATGGGTAAATACAAAATTCGAAGTACTAACTGATATATTTAAATTTTGACGAAACAGATTAGCAGATACTTCTCAAATCCTCAATATTATATCCAAGTGAATGACCAATATGCGAGGAACAAACTGAAAGTCATCTTGTTACCATTCCTACACAGGGTACATAGTGCTTATGGGATTATATATCTTTACCTTTGAAATTTTTATCATACATGTCTAGTAAGCCGTTTCTTTTTTAACTTGACTCGACTTCCATGTAGGGACACTGGACTATGATAACTGAACCAGTGGGAGGCAGACTCTCTTATAAACCTCCAATGCATGACATAAATGCCCGAGATCTTTACATCCATTTGATGGCCTTCAGTACTTATGTTCTTATGGCAAGCTTCTCATTTGGACTTGTTAGAAAGTAAGTCAAAATCAGTTGATTTCACTTTAAAGAAGATGAGGTGTCCTTATGAGTTTTGGGTGTCATGCAGGTTGACTATTTGGGTACGTCTTCCCCACTCTCTCTTGTGGGGGCCTAGTACTTTCCAAGGACTTAAGGTAGAGCTTAAGGTTGGTGGCGTGACAAGATGGTTCTTCAATTTTTTTGTGAAGCACAAGACCGTCAATCTGGTTGTAGGTTAGCAATGCTGATCTTTATCCCTTCATATTGGACTAAATCCAAGGCACTGCATGTTGACTAATTTCAAATGATTCCTAAGAAAATAAAGCTCAAAATAAAAAAAGAAGATTGCTTCCTAGCTCATCTTTATCCATCTTCATTTGCATTTCCCAGACAAATTCATCGAAAACATGTAAAATCAAAGTATATGTTAATACTATTTGTAAAAACTAAATTACAATAACTTTTCTTATAAAATCAAAGTACCTGTAAAGCCCATAAGTTGACCACATGACACTATTTTGTCTCATTAATCAATCATCCTTATCTTGATCCTTTCAGTTCAATCATCACTATTTTGTAGCTTAAACTTTATATAATTATCTTCTTTATAATATGCAATACTCAACTTATTATTTTAAAAGCCTATGTTATCCATATTTTATAAATAGTTCCCTTTAGTTAATGGCGATATCATTTTTTTGTAGTATCATACACATAATTAATACTCTAATTTTACTAATTCTCCCCATGTTTATTAATTAATACAAAACTACCAGTGCATAGTTATGTTATTGTGTACATCACACTTATGATGGTGACCAGTACTTTCATCATCTCACTTAGTATAGTAAGTGCATTTTAATTAAATATAGATCCTCATTTAAACTTGTGGACAACTTAATATAGGTCACAACACAAGGTTCACAACTCATAAATTATTTCAGTTAATAACAATATCATCACAACACATCACTCTTCTATTATAATTTAGATTAATAGTTACTACTTAATTTATAATTTATGCCATACTAGCAATGACATCTAAAACTTACACTAATGAGTAGTAATGTTAGAGATTAGTTCGGAGGTTACCAACAAGGAAACAATTGATGTTGTCACCTTGTTAATAATTCATTGCTCACTAATTGTTGTCCTCTCAATGAAACATGTCAGCAACTGCTACATAGGGAATCAAAGGTTGATTAACAAGATATTTACATTATCCGATTCCTTATGATTCCATGTCGGTTGCTAATTACTCACCATAAGATCCATGGTGCCAGAAATGGAACACCGGCGAACCCCTCTTACAGTGACCAATGAAATCGTAAGAACGACACTGCAACATCGCAATCACACTCAGAGAACCCCCAATGTACTATACAAAATCAGCCATGAATCCAATTGGTTCACCTACAGAAATGGAGAAGAAATCAGAGGGAAAAATGGCCGGAAACCCTGCGTTCTTACATCAATGCCGTCGATGTGATCCGAAGAGGTGAGGAAACACTGTTCCATTCAATTCGTACCACAAATCAGCACTATCACACGGCCAAACACGAACATAATGTGACTATATGTACCAGAAGAGGAGGCGAACATTGCTCCGTCTCTCGCGATGTCCCAAAACTTGAGCAACGGCGCTCCAAAGTCACAAAAATGGCGACACCGCTAATACACATTGAAAATCCAAATCAAAACATCACAAACTTCGCAACATTGTAGGATAACGAAAGGTACTTACCTAGAAAAGAACCATTGATCGATAGTGCCAAATCATGTCATTTTCTCCCTTGCACGATGTCTCAAACAACTCTCATCCGAGTCGGAATCATGCCAGAAAACACCTCAACTCCTGCACCATCGCGCTCGCGTCGTTGAGAGTGTCATGGTCGTACCTTCCGATGGCCGCGACATCACTGGGAAGTTGCTTGGTTGGGGCGTCCTGGAGCCGTGGCTGCACCGTGCGGGAAGGAGAGAACGCGAGGGGTGAGGGAGATTGTGATAGGGGGAGAGAAGAAAAAGAAAAGGGAAGGGTTTTTTCAGGACACGTGACAATGATCCAACAACTAGATAGAAAAATATTTTATTTATTCCTGGCCTACAAAATGATAGAGATGCCATCATTAGTTGGGAGAAATCACGAAATTGCACTTTGGGCTTTTGAAAAATTCAAGCTCTTGGAGTTTGTTTACCTTCTCTTTGTTTTGATTGAACGATTGTGATTAAGTTGATCCAATGGCTGAGATTCATTAATTTGTTGTTGCTAATAGGGAGAAGAATTTGGTCATTAATTATTTCACATTAACGACAAGAATTGAAACTAGCATCTATAATTAATTATTGACGGCCAGTGGCAATATTATAAAGGACCAATTTTAATCTGGCCGTTAATATCGACGACCATATTGATTTCTTGTTGTTGACAGTTACTATCAACGACAAGAATATGTTCCAGTCCCTAGTTGTGTACGCTAAAAGTTCATTTTCTTGTAGTGCCCCAAGGATGAAGCATAAGAAAGGAGATACTGGAAGTATGCCACAAGTCTGAGTTCGCGATCCACTTGGGAGCACCAAAATGTACAAAGACATGCATCGTAGTTTCTGGTGGAACAACATGAAGAGAGAGGTCGTCGAGTATGTTTCTAGATGCATAGTCTGCCAGCAGGTGAAGATCGAAGACTAGAATCCATACAGGTAGTTGAAGTCTCTACCAATTCTAAAGTGGAAATGGAAAAATATCTCTATGGATTTCGTGATCAGCCTCCCCCGCACTAAGAAGGGTCATGATGCGATTTGGGTGATAGTCGATCGTCAGTGGAAGCAGTCAGAGGAGAGACTCAAGGAGTTGTACATCGGGGAGATTATTAGACTACATGGAGTCACTGTCGCCATAGTATCTGATCAGGACCCTCGGTTCATAGCTCGATTCTAGAGGAGCTTCTAGAGTACATTTGGTATGAGGTTGATCTACAACACTGATTTCCACCCATAGACCGATGACTAATCAGAGAGGACCATTCAGACTTTGGAGGATATGCTACGGGCATGTGCACTAGACTGGCATGGCAGCTGGGAGAGTCATTTGCCCCTAATTGAGTTCGCATATAATAATATCTATCACTCCAGTATTGTCATGACCCGTTTGAGGCACTATATGGGAGACCTTACCGTTCACCGACCTATTGGAGTGAGGTTGGCAAGGGGAAGCTATTGGGCCCAGAAATTGTCCAGAAGTATGTGAACAAGGTGAATCTGATCAAGGAACGGATGAAAGCAACACAGAGCTGACATAAGACTTATACCAACAGAGGGAGGCGCGAGCAGATATTTCAAGTTGGAGATAAGGTGATGTTAAAAGCTTCTCCCACAAAAGGCGTTATGAGATTTAGTAAGCGGGGAAAGCTGAGCCCCCAATATGTTGGTCCCTTCGAGATACTCGAGTTGGTGGACGAAGGAGCATGTAGATTGGCAATTCCACCGACATATGGACGTGTACATAATGTCGTTCATGTGTTTATGCTCTGGAAATATCTTCATGATGATGCGAATGTGATTAGGATTGAAGGGCCAAATCTCAAGGAATATTTAACATACGAAGAGCAACAGGTGCAAATCCTTGAGTGTAGGATACAATGCCAGAATAATAAAGAGGTTCCACTGGTAAAGGTGGTGTGGAGCCATCACCAGGATAATGAGGCTACTTGGGAGCTAGAATCAGAAATGTGCAAGGAGTTCCCGCATCTTTTTGATAAGCATATAATTTATTCTTGAATTCGAGGACAAATTCCTTTTTTAAGTGGCTTATAATGTAATACCCGGATCTGGTAACCCGCAACCCGGATCCAATAAGGGTAAAAAGCACTATAAATAACCCTTAGGGTTTGAGCCACAATTTTTTTCTTCAGAAATTGTGGCCGACCTTAGGTAAGAAAAATCTTCTCCCCTGTTTTCCTACGTGTTCTTCGATCCCTCTCTCATCCCATGTGTTTTATCCGACCTAGGAGAATAAGACCACAATCTCAGCAGGAGAGACACCGGAGAGGATGCCCCCGAACGCGTAGGACAAACCCCGACGAACCCGAAGGTATGTTATCCCGAACGAAGTCCTTGTGCATAAAATAAAGTATTAAAGATGTCTTCTTGGATTTTCCCCCTCGTTTTTTCTAGAGATTGATATTGTGATGTTGGAATTTGGACAGGGGAAGTTTCCCTCATAAAATGGATGTAAATGGATCCACAAACCGTCAGAAATGGCCCAGAAATTCGGCAAATTCGCGCGACGACCGGATATGGAGGAGATGACACAACATGGTCCGCGTAGATCCGACGCGGACCGCGTCGACTACAAATCCGTTGTGTGGATTCAGCACAGGTGTGGCCGAGCGCGCCAGGCCCCTGTGCGCGCCTGGCGACGATATGCACGCTAGGGTCGGTGCGCGCCTGTCGACAGGATCCGCGCCAGGGCGCGGTGCGTGCCTGGCAGCGAGGTGCGCATCAGGGCGTAGAGCGCGACCAGCGAACACATGGCGGGCGCGAACGACGCACGGTGGGCGCAACGTCGCACGACGAACGCGGGGGCAGAACATGATATAGAGTGTAGCGGGGAGCGCAGAGTGCACCAGGCGAACGCGGAGTGCAACAGGCGGCGTGGCGACATGAAACCCTAGAAATCACACGGTCTATGCCACCCTGGCGCAGTCTTGTTGAGGGTGATGCACATAGGCGACGCGCACGGGTGATGCATGACAGACGATGCACGGGCACGGCTATTGACGCGGACGGATGGAACGACACATGGCAGGCGGACGCGGAGCGTGTTGGGCGGACGTAGAACTCGACAGATAAGCGTGGAATGCGACAGTTAAGCGTGAAACGCGCCAGACGAACGTGGAGCGCAACAAGTGGCGTGGCAGTGTGAAATCCTAGAAATCACACGGTCCGTGCCACCCTGGCGCGACCCGTGTTGACACGAATCGTGTTTTTGCAAAACGGCCACGTCCTCGAACTAGTTTACATACCATTGAGTGTACTCCTAACTGTAGATAGGTTAGAGTACATGATTCTTAAATAATTTACTGTTAGCAAAACCTAAAGATCTTGATGATGTAAGGGTTCAAGATTAATAATAAAACAAATAGGACGTTGACTATTGTTTAGAGTCGTAGTGTTAATAATAGGGCAGGTAGTGTGGCCCCTACCTGATTCTTATTGTTCAGCTAGCTCCTGTTGTGCAACGAAGAGGATACACGTGTATCCTCCCTTTTTAGGGCATTGGTTGTGGTTAGTGTACCACCACTGGCAATCGGGTGTATCTTTAAGACTCATGTTAAATTGCCCCAAAATCACCTGAACGCATTAATGGGATAAGATCAAAGATTGTTAAAGAAATCTCATATCAAAGTCACTTGCACTACGTATTCTATTGGTGTTCTGATGTTGTTCCAGGACATGAGACATAATTCTGATGTTGTTCCAGGATATTGTTATTACCCTGAGGTTGTTCTAGTGTAAAGATATTATTGATATCCTGATGTTGTTCCAGGATATTGATAATTTCCCTTATATTGTTCCATGGTAGATGGTATGTACGAACTCCTGATGTTGTTTCAGGAAAGCATGACTTTATGCTTATGGTAGGCTTTGATTATATTGTTTCCCATGATGAGTTGATGACCATTGTTATAGCATGGAAAGCCCAATTTAATATCCAGATTCATAATGTCTATTTACATATTTTATGTACTTCTTACTTTACGTATTGAGCATTTTATGCTCATGACATATTGTTTCTTCTGTGTTGAATCCCACCGGCAACTAGACTATGGTGGATTTCTAATGTTGGTGGTGTGTGCGATGGCTAACGCTCGTGGTGGATCCTATTTGCACATTATTGTCTTTTGAGTCTCTTTTATCATTAAGTCTCTCTATTTTTGAATAATTGAGTTGTATAACTATCTGCCAAGATATTGAACTCCTTGTTGTTGAGAGACTCTCAATTTATTTATCTTCTGCATTTTATCTATTTGAGACTGATTTCATTGTTCTATTTATTCCGCATTTTTGTAACCAGTCAAAAGGTCAAAAAATTTAAATCAAAGTTTTATATGACGTGTAACGGCTCCAGATCTACATCTTTGTCACGTGGCGGGATGTAGGTTTGGGATTGTTACATTAACATTTTACTTTTAATTGAATAAATTATTTTATTATCTATATCTGGTTACATTTATTGTTGTTATCAATGCTCATATGCGATCATTTTGATTTTTAATAGTTAATACTAAACTTTTAGGCATGTATAGTTTATTTCAATGGAAAGGAGTTTCAGAAATAACGAGAAAGAAAATGAGTAATGAGAAGATACGGCTTTTTTATGTTTTTATATAAAAAAATATGATGTTTACATTTAGATTTTTCTTTTATATGAGAGGAGGTGATTCGTAATTTTTAAAACAAAAATATCTTTAAATTTTCTAGTCATTTTTACTTAAAAACTTTTTTCATTTATAAAAAAGTAATTTTTCTAACAAATATAAAGAAGCAAAATAAGCAAATTATAATTTGTATTGATCAAATGTGGAATATCCTCACTCATTCAAAACCAAACCTTTATGCAAAATATTTTGTTCAAGCTATATAATTTATGAAAGTTCACAGGATCCTTTTACCCTATGTTCAAATTTAAAAAAAAATATCAAAACCAAAATAATCGACCCTCCTACATAAATCTTTAATATGTAAACTTTTAAAATTATTAAGACAATTTTCAAACAAGAAAACATATGAAAATTAAAATAAAATCTTATTTAATTAAAATTATATATCATAATATCAAGTAAATATCTGAACATATATATTTAATCAACCTTTAAATCATATAAACACATTATTAACAAAAAAATATATAAGATAGAATTGTTCATATTATAATATTATATATATATATAAATATATATATGTGTGTGTGTGTGTAAAAGTAATGCGGGCCATGTGATTTTTTACGAGAAAAAAATTGTCCTATTTTTTTATAATTTTTCAATAAAAAAACCTTATCAATTTTTCGTATAATTTTTTCAGACTCCTATATTTTTATAATTTTATATTTACAATAATATTAAAAAAAATATTATATAAATTAACAATAATTACATGTTATTATATAGTAATTTCATTATTTATTAGTTATATAATTTTGTTAATATTTATTCATAAAACTTATACGTTAATTGAATAATTTTTATATATTAAAAGTATTTTCAAAATATTATAATATATATATATTAATAAAAAATTAATTATGTAGGTCTTCATCGGGCCCCACTGATGACTTTTTAAAATTTAAAAATTAACCTAAGTTTTTTTTCGAATTTAGAAAAAACATAAAATTTTATGTTAGAGTCTATTTTCTAGGTTTTCGATTTTTTAATTTTTTGCTTACACCCCAGCATATATATAAGAAGTATTACTTAATATTGTAATGCACATAAAAAAAATAAGAGTATACGATTGCAAAAATCATTAAAAATGATCATATTTTATGTAGTCGTAGTTTAAGAAGCATTTTTACCCTACCTATATAAATATTACATAATATAAGTAAACATATAATGTTGTCAAAATTTCGATTTTTTCATAAGATCGAATTTTTTTTTCACAATTCTTGTGTGTGATGTCGATCTTATAATTTATTGACGATTTTAAATAAAAAAGTTTGATCTTAATAAACTTGACACTGTGGAGATAATTTATTTATTGGAGCGCAAGAAAAGCAAAGGAGTCGCCATCTGCCGTCCGACCGCGATCCAACGGCTGAATCCAATCCATGCGTGCGCGTCCCGTTAGGAATCCCCAGATTCTTCTAGAAGAATCCACTCTCATATAAAATGCTCTTCCTCTCCTCGTTAAAATCTAAATATAAAATGCTCTTCCTCTCCACGTTAAAATCTAACTTTTTTGCTGCTATCTTTTTCTCTTCACGACCGTAATCGCCTCCGACGATGCCGCGCTTAAGCTCTCGAGGTAATCTCTACTATTCATCTTGTTTAATCTTCTCCTGTCATTTGCATTCCATTACATCTTGTTCATGCCGCTTCAACTCGTAGGATTTGGAACGGTTTTGCTTGAGGGAAAAAAAAGGGGAAATCCTTTCACTTTTATCATATCTTTGTGGGCAAGTTTTGTGATGATATGTAATGTTTTTTGCATATGTTATGATGATACATATTTCTGCTCGTTTCTTAGATCACAATTTAGTAACTCGAGGAGGGTCTTTGAATCCGTATAATGCTTCGAGTTTTAATAAGAAAAAATAAGTCTTTTTGATGAACTGTGAATTGTTTTTTCCAAATTTATGCTTGGAACAGTCTGTTTTCGAAATTTCCATGATTTCTGTTATCAGATTCTTGTTGAACAGTTTATATATTAGGACGTTTCCAACTTTTAGTATCCTTGTTCTCTTTCTATTTTCAGTTCGTTTGCTTGCATTGCTAGTTTATGTAATTTTATATTGTTCTCTTGTTTTATTTGGTCCGGTGAATGTATTTTTTTGGTCAATATGGAATGCTAAGGCCTTGTTTGAATGACAGGATTAATTATGAATGTTGTGGGTTACTAATGCATGAACTAAGCCGAGAAAAGTTATTATAATTTAAATTTTATTATTTTATTTTTTAATAGTATAAAGATTATGAAAGATTAAGAATCCGTAAAATCATTATATTCTTATTTCATCGATTTGGTGAAATTGGATGGATTAAACTTTTTATTCCAAATTTATCCTATATCTTATTTATTATTTTAAAATACTTTTCTCATTTTTCTTAATGCACACAAAGAAAGATATTAGAGTTCTTATGTAAAATATTAATTCTTTAATTTATAATTTATCAATATATAGCATCATTCCTCAAATTCTAAAGAGTGAAAGAGTTTTTTAATAAAATTATCATTTTCCATTCATCTCTTAAATTTTCAACCAAATAAAATGTTGACTATCTTATATCATCCATTATAATTTATTTTTATTCAAACATAAATTAAAATAATCTTTCTCAATTTTTAATTTTTTTTATTTTTCTTAATTATCTTCAACCTATCCATCATCATTCTTTCATCACTAAACATCTAAACGATATTCAAATGAATATGATACGTGAAGATTTTTTTGTCATCCTTTATGATAATATTTGGAAGTAGTCCTTAATTGATCCGCACAGAGATGATGTTCAAATTCTTATATGTCACTAAGCAATTAGAGGTTTATGATTTTTTTATCTCATTTTCTTTGATACTACAAGGAAGGACAGTGAAACTTTTATTGAATGCTAATTATTCAGATTCTTCACTCGCATCCTTTGGTTGGAAAACTTTATTCAACGACCAGGATGGAATTAAACTGTGGGGAATTATGAGAAAGTTCATGCTATTTTGTTCTGAGAGAAAATGTGCACGTTGATACTGTTGTGTTATTGATGCATCATTAAGTTGGTTGTCATGTGGTGTCACTTCTACATTTATTGATTTGTTGGTGTCAATAACATGGGTCAATCTTGTGGCACATTCTATCATGTGATTCTTGTTATATCACTTTTTTTTCACCCCGAAGATCTACTAAGTTAACTTATTCCTAAACCCTAACCAGTTTGGCTCTCGTTGAATTAAAGGTGAAGTAGACTTTTATAATTCAATATTTACTCTGATCATTCTAATCCACCGAGAATAGGATTATTCTTGGATAGAGTAAGAATTGATTGCTCTCACCTTTTTTTCTTAATCCCGCAATAAATGTAATGGACCCCACAAATAAGAAAAAGAACTCTTTGGCAAAAATTTGAGGAATAAGATCTTAATCTTGATCTTATTCCACAATTAAACGGGGGATTATTTAGTTGCCATTGAAATATGATGGATTAAACTTTTTTAATCCCCAGGATAGTCTCATTCGTTTAATCCATCAAGACCAGATATATTTCAATGTAGAGCCAGACTAAGTTACTCTTTACCTTTTTTTCTCTAATCTTGCAATGATTGTTGTGGGACCCATTGGTTGAAATAAAATCTTTTTGATTAAAAAGTGAAGAATAAGATCTTAATCACGATCTTATTTTTCAACCAAAGGAGATCTAAATTATTCACTTAAATCTAATTAAGTTATCCGCTTACGACATAAATCAGTATTTATCGGATTCTAAACACCCTGAACCAAGTAAAAAAGAAATTTAACATAAGGAAAACTAGACTAATGGCCTATATTAAAGGCTCACAACTAAATAATGAAAGGGCAAAAGGACCACAATACTATTTTTGTTCCATATCAGGCAACCTACAACAACATAGCTCAACTGTTCAGCTTTTACTACAGCCACTTGAAACAAAGTAATAAAACTTGTCAACTACTGTTTCGATTCATCATTAAGCTGGTCGTGAGGTGATATCAATGGATCATTTCATGGCAGTTCCACAACTAAACACAGACTCACTTGCATTTCAATTAAAGAAACACCAGATTCTTGAAAAAATTTGAACATCTGATGGTGTGTGTTTTTTTCTGCATGACTGACTTGTTTCAGCAATTTTATAGGGCGTTCTTCCTCTCGTGCAGCTCCTTCACGCCCTCTGAGAAATCCACCTCAGCCAGGTAATAGACGTTGCTGCCTTGAGAGATTCAAATCTAATAGTAGTTTTTACTTGCTTTCAGCTTCATATTGTGTCATTTGTCTGGAGATGTAAAATGTACATTATGATCTTTATCTCATTCGCCACTCATGCCCAATCAAGAGATGATGGCACATTTTTGTGTTATAACATCATCGACATATCATAAAATCAGCCTTCCTTTTTAGTTATATTATATGTTAGGATTATTGTGTTGAGAGATCAATCAAAACATAACAACGAAATTAAAAAAAATAAAAAAAAAATTGGCACACAAAATTTTATCGTGATAAAATCATCTTGATCAATGTGAATAAAAGAAAAATATTCACGCACAAAAAGATCATCATAAAAAAATTTTAACTATGAAAAATGAGTATAGCATAAAGTCTTAACTTTTATTTATAAAGGTTTGTACTGCGGTAAACTTCGTCCTCCATACCATCCTATGAAAATCAATGACGGACTAGGGGCTTCGTCCTCTAAATCTCATGCGTAATAGTTATTATTGCATATTCTTTTATTTCTCTCAATTTTTTTCTTTCACGATAATCATTTAACAAGTCCTCTGTTATTATTGTAAATTATTTTTTCTCTCAAATTTTTTCTTTCACAATAATCATTTAAGGCACACACAAAGTTATACTATGCATGGTGTACAAATGAACAGGAATGTATAGTGCACTTGTACAAAAAGTAACGACACTTTCTGTACAAATGAACAGTGTTCAATTTTTTATATATATATAATGTCGTTACTTTCTGTTGCACTACACGCACTACACTAGAAGTGCACTACACGTTTCTTTCTTATTGTGCTTTTCATCTTTTATCTGCTAACACACTGCAGCATTCTCTCTATCTCCCTTCAAGTGGTTGAATCTGTTCATTGCTACTAATTAATATTTTTGTTGGAAATAGCTCGTGCAGCTCCACCACCAGCTACTGTTCAAGGGGGAGGAGTCTCAATTCTTGGAGAAATCGGTGCCAGCATTATTGATGGTAATGTCTCTTTGGCTTAAATTGCAATAGAGGTTCAGGTGTACAACAAGGTTGCTTAATTTTTTTTTTTTTATTTTTACTTCCAGGAGTGTCTGTAGGTACTGGAAGTGCTATTGCACACAGAGCTATTGATGCTCTTCTAGGTCCTTTTACTGTGAAACATGAAACGGTCGTGTTTCCGACTCCTGCAGCTCCGGCTGCACAGTCGGGCACCCCTGCGAGTTCTAGTTCTGATGCTTGCAATGCTCAGTCCAAAGCTTTACAAGATGTAAGAACATCTTTTCCAAGCTGTTCTCTGATAGTTAAATCAATTACTTTACTTAACCTTGACATTCTCCTTGCATTTCTTTTTTTCTATCTGCAGTGCATCAACAACTCTGGGAGTAGCGACATTAGCAAATGCCAGTTCTACTTCAACATGTTGAATGAATGTAGCCGTGGTTCTGGTGCTACCGTGAGCGTCTGAGGTCCTTCCAATCGTTTAATCAAGCCTCATCTGTGTGTTTTGTTTCGAGAACAAGTTAATGTGGAATAAGAAAGTAGAAAATTTACTTCCCTGAATATATGTCTTGTTTGTTATGGTTTATCTATTATTTGGTATCGAACAGCTATTTCTAGCTGTAATCCATGGATGTGGCTTGTGAGAACCTTAAATAAATTCATTAGAGACGTATCTTTTAAATTTGAAGTTGATGTTATTTAGTGTGTGTGTGTGTGAAGGTGGCATGTCTCTGTCCACTGTGCAAGTTAAAATCTGAATGTTTCTAAATGTTGTCTCATTTGATTCTTTGCAGATCTGCCAGCAGTAAAATGTGCTGTAATTCCTATTGGAAAACAATTGCTTCATGCCCGCCAGACAATTTTGAGTATTTGACAGGACGGTGCACAATCCATCCTTCTCTATTGTTAATTCTCTTTTAAGATGGTAATGGTACAGTGGTTGATGTATTCTACTATCTCACATTCAAAACGAAGCAGTAGGGGTGAGCATCATTGAATTCGGGTCGGGAACGAAGTCGTCCCGGTACCGATCCGAATTTAACTGAGAAAAAAATAATTAATCTCGTTTCCGACCCGATTAAAATCGGGGTCGAGTTCGGGATGTCTCGATTTGGATCGAGAACTACATTGGAAAGTCTTGATTATTTTAATTTTTTTTTAGAATTGTGAAGACTCAAAAGTTTATGAATTAAACTATGAAAAATATTCAACGTATAATAATTTATTATAAACTTAATTGACGAAAAAAATTAACATTGATAAATTAAATATTTTCATGAAGAACTGTTTTTAACAAGATGCATCCAATACTTTATGCAAAAAATATAATCAAACATTTAATATTATAGTAAAAATATAACACTTTTAACATTTTATCATCATCACAAATTATTAAACAAAGTATAAAACTCATTGTGCAATGATAACACTTATTAATCTAAATGTTAAATTGTCTAACACTCGAAATATCAAATTGTCTGAAAAAAAATAAGTTTAATCTTTATTCACAAAAGATTTAATTTTAGGGTTTTATTTTTTAGGAAAAAGTCACGGCAACAGATATATATATACAAAATAAAATATAAAAAATAAAATATAAAGTGGGTCTAATAAATAGATATAGATATATATATAAGATAAAAATAAGAAGAATTATATATATATATATATATATATAATCTAAACATTATATCAAGTTAGAATTAATCGGGTATTTTATATTATAATTCGATTTTAATTCGAATCAAATTAAATATTTTAATTCTTGTCCCAACACAAACTCAGATGATAATCGGATAAAAAAATTTCCGATAAATCGAATCGGTATAGGCCGGGACAACCAGATCATCCCGGCCCTTGCTCACCCCACGAAGCAGGATTATATTGTGAAGAGGAGCAAAGTTACAGCAGTTGCCATGCAACAGTGTCAGATAAGAGACAGAAACACTAAGACAAGCATTTGTTGGTCTTTTTATGAGGTTACATGGAGGGGGCCATGGGCCTCTCTTACAAGCATCATTCTAAAAGGTTAACGAAGTTACATCCGCGTCAGAAAATTAAGGTGAATGCTTGTTGTCAAACAAACAGTACACACTCCAACATCATGCCACACCAATCCGAAGTAAGGAGAACTTAGATTAGACCGAACTAATCTCTTCTACTTTTTAACATTTGCAAAATGTCTATGTACAAATCCTGCAAGCAAGCAAGCTACCATGGCAGTTGTCCCTTCAGGAAGCACTTGCACAGCCTTTTCCATGCCTCTGTGTCCGGCTCTCTTGCTTCCAGGCGCGCTCTAGCCGCATCAGCATGGGACACCTGCAATGAACTTCATGTTACTCCAGCAATGTCTTTAACTGGAAGGCTGCTAAGAATCAGAAGCTCATACCTGAATGAGGTTGTGCTGAAGCAGGCGATCAATGAGGTTCAGCAGTATGTCTTTCTTGTACTCAGGGTGACCTTGAATTCCCATCATGTGGTTCCCGTACCTAAACATCTCGATGCCGGTCTTATCCGAGGACGCCAACACCTCTGCCTGTGGAGGCAGTTGCCACACCTGCAGTTGAATCCAGATACATGATTGTTGTGAACTGTTTCATCCCTCTAATTCCACAGAGTTCCTGGTAATTGCTAACCTCGTCGCGGTGGCATTCTATGACCGGAAGGTGCGGCGGTATGCGGAGAGAAGAGAGCAGCTTGATGGTGGAGTTGGAGGGGTGGATGCAGGTCACCCCTATGTCCCATCCCTTGTTTGCTCTGCCTGTCTTCCCTCCTAAAGCTCTGCTCAGGATCTGCACAGATGCTAATGGTATTCAGATGCAAGTAGCTACTTGGTAAACTTTCAACAGTGAACTCCAAATTTGATTCTCAGATTTCTTTGTTTCAGAATTCAGCTCAAATGATTGCAAAATGTTCTAATGATGTCCTAATTATACTTGCTATCTAATGGTACTGACAGTGTGTGTGATATGGGTGTCAGTTCTCTGGCTGCTGTACAAAGCAACAGCTGGAAAAAGATTTACCTCTCTAGAACAACACCTTATTATGAGGTTACAGTGGCAAGGATCTGTACTCAGATCACCTCTTTTTCTAGATCCAGGAGACAAGGCGAATCTTTAAGTCAGATCAGCTGTTAACTGACTACACGAGGAGCTCAAAGTTTGGCTGATTCAGATTCCACTGAGCTTGGTTCAGATTTTGTGAAGTTGTGAGCTGGATCTGACACTGCTGCCTAAGCCTCTTCATGATCTTATTCAGATGTTGTATGTATTCCAGTACAAATAGTATATTTTAAATGTGATTTTTTTTTTCAGATTCATGTTCATCTTACATGCATGAACCAGGTCCTATGTGGACTTTGTCCTCTTTATTCTGATGCCTTAATTACTGACCAACATTTTACAGAAGTCATTTAAACCTTGTTCTGTCTCTCTCCAATGACAAATTCTTGAGAGAGAGAGAGAGAAAGAAGAATGATATGTGCATAAGAACAGCAAACAATTGGGACCATATAGTGCATGAAATGCGTGAAATTCATGGATAAATGGAAGGTGGTTCATTATGGTTATTCTTTTCCATTTTTCAGTGTATAAATTGAAGATATGCCAAATTTCTGTATTAAAGACCAGTTAATACCATTGAGCTTTTAATGATTTGGTACATATTTCCTAATTATACTTTGCTTTGGTACATACCAGCTTTTAAAAAAATATTTCCCCACTTGAAAAATAAAAACTGTCTAGTCGTCAGGTTGGAATTTATGGTTTCAGTGACCAACTTATAAGTTATAACAACCCCAATATCAAATCGATATATAATCTCTAGATATTTGTTGGCAAAACAGGGATAAGAATATATGATTGAAGATTAGAGATCAGAATAAAATCCTGCTTCAATTTAAGTAGTTTCTGAAATCAGAAGGGCAAATCCAAAATGAGAAATATATAACATATATGGAAAATTAGTTGGAAAACAAACCAAATATTGTGGTCTCTTTATATATATATATATATATATATATATAAAGAAGAATAAATCCCCCGTTAATTTATTAAAAAAATCGATCAAGTAAAAAAAAGGACAAGAATTAAATCTATTAAAAATACATTTAATTTTTTTAAAAAAAATAATAAAAAAAAGAACCTGGTGGCCGAAGCAGACGCCGAGGACCTTCTTCTTCTTGGCGTCCATGGCCCGGAGGAAGGCGACGAGGTCCCTGATCCACTGCTCCTCGCCGTGCGCGTCGCTGCAGCTGCCGGTGATGACGAACCCGTCGTAGCCGTCGGCGTCCTCCTCCCGCGGCAGCTCCCCCTTCGCCGCCCTGTACAGGTCCCACGTCTCCTCCTCCTCCCCCAGCAGCCCCACGAACACCTTGAAGTATCCCCCGTACGCCTTCTTCACGTACTCCGAGTCCTCCGCGCACAGCAGCACCGCGAACCTGCGCCCGGCCGCTCCATCGACGCCTCCTCCTCCTCCTCCCATCTCCTGATGCTGCACAACACTGTTCTTACCAGAAGAAGAGATGGAGATGGAGATGGAGGTGGGTGTCTTGGATGGCTACGCTCTCATGGATGGAGGGAGGGAGGGAGGAAGGAAGAGGAGAGAGGAGGTTGGAATATATAGAGGCCGGGATAAGTTTGGAATAAGGCTCGTACATGGCGTGTTATTACGGCCAGGGACCAAATGCACTCACTATTCCGGAATTAGTGGGTCGTGCGTGCTGGTTTTTGTTGTGCTTCCGAGTTGGTAAAAAAAAATTCCTTAAATTCCTTGCGCCAATGGCCACTCGTCCCCCTGTTTGGAAGGCTGTTCTTGGTGTGTGGTTGTTTGAAGGAATAAGGCAAGAACAATGTTGACATGGAATTGGAGGGAGTCTTGTGATCTGTACTGAATCGGGAATTGATTCGGATAAGAATAAGTAACTGTAACGTTGTTGTTGTTGGAGAGAGGGTGCAGTTTCCATTCATAGATTTGCTTCACCAGGTGAAATATAGTAATAGATGTGGAGAGAGAGAGAGAGAGAGACGTGTCGTTCGGTGATTGGTGGATGCTGGATTTGAGGTGTTGGCAAGCATTGGAAGAGTTGGAGGTGGAATTGGATTTGGAACAACTCATTTTGAGATGATGAGGAATTTATTCGCATGCATCTGACTGCATGGCATTTGGTGGTATCAGCGTCATCTCCAAATGGGTTTACAGAACAAACCCCGGAAGTTACAACCAAATCGAACCACCTTTTTTTGTTTCTTTTTTTTCATTTTTGTGTTTTGATCCTCTAGAAATGAAAAGCCTCATGGAACAAAAATAATGTGATTTTGCAAAAGCAAAAAGAGGATGAGATATCATGAATTTGATTTCCTTTTTTTTTAGAATAATTACTGTGTTGCAATATTAATGTAATTTATGAAATTAGATGTGTAATATGACCAGGGCGGAGTGCAAAATTATAAGATTATTTCATGAAAGATAAATGATAAATAAGAAAAAAAATTGAAAAGGATAAAATAAGCATAAAAGAAAAAAATAAAAAAATGAAGACAAGAGGGATTAAATCTAAAACTTTTTATATTTTTATTATAAGATATTTCTATGTAGCCAATAATAAGTATACCAAAAATTAAATAATTAGAACAAAATTAACCGTACTTAGAAGGTGCACTTGATCTCCCTTGGCTCCGCCTTTGAATGCAACATATTTTTGTTTTTAATGGAGGTAGACAAGTTGTTACATATACGAAAGTGAAATGATTATATTTGAATTTATTTTCTTAGTTGCCACTATAATTTTTGAGCTTCGAACTAATTAATTTTTATCTTCATAAATTAACGAAAATTCTATAAGTCTTCTTTATTTCGTATGACATCGTTAATGTCTTTTACAATATTCACTAATTCGAAATTTAATTTGAAAATCATATTTAACCATAACATTTTTGGAATAGATGAGACTTATAAAAATATTCCACATTTAAAAAATTCAAACTCAAAATCTTCTTAAATAAGGATGAACTGCTTATCATTTCATTTCAACTTTTCTTGATATTAGATTTGATTTGAATCTTTCATCTATAATAATTACTTGAATTAAAACAATATAATGAGTGATGGTTTTGATATATGTATATATGTGGATGAGAAATTACATTGTATTAACATTCTTTTTCATTTATTTTTACTACTTTTTCTGTGAGCAATGGGTTGCATATGACTTGTCATTCATTTGATAATAAATTATGTTGGTTAACTAAGAGAGTGTGTGTACCACATGCCACAAATTAATTGCTAAATGATATCAGTGATATGTTGATAGACGAACTCAAAGATCGAAATATAAAATCACTAATAAATTAATACAAATATGTACTTTAAATTGTATAATTAATTATGGGGGAATAATTTTTTTTTTAGATTTCAGCTGATGAAATTGTTTGAGTTGATCAGTTTTCAATACATTCTTTGGAATATATGCATCTTTTGTGATATCAATGAAAGGTACAGAAACTTTAGACAACTCCATAAATATAATCCTAATTAATAAATTAATTGTTGCAAAACCTCGCCTCAAAAACATATTTTATGAAACAAAAAAAAGCTAGCAACATGGATGATGAACGTTGTTAAGGATTATATCATGTTTTTTATTAAGTTTTAAAAAAATTGGTGACAAATGTGGCCTGAAAAAAAAACTACAATAGAAGTGCATTTAACATTTAAAAAAACAACAACCAAGTCCGAGGTATGTATTGAAACTTTATTGACACATCGATTTCATATCTTTATTATTATTGATAAATATATTTCATGTCGATTGCGTGTCAAGATGGTAGCAAAATTGGATCCAATAACAAATTATTTAATAATTCTTGGGCACATCGAATTATCTAATATTCAAACCTATACATGGAAAAAAAATTGAGGCAAAAGGTTTTTTTGAATACAAACTTTAAGAAAATAATAAAAGGTTCAGTGAAGGTGCTACCTACTTAAATAGGTAACACCGTACTATCAATCTTATTAACCGTAAAATATTAAATATATCATAGATCTAACAACTTGTAACAAATTATTTAAGAAAGAGAATATCTCATATCTACCGTATATTCAACATCTTACGATAAATAAGATAAATAGTACGATGTTACCTAATTAAGTAGGTAGCATCTTTATTTTTTTCATAATCAAATATCGACCGAATTATTTAATAAACGGTTCATATAATTTAGCATTTACCCTTTAAAGTTGAACTTTCAAAATTTTAAAACGATTCTTCTCATAGTTAATAATTTTGCAACTAAGAAAATTAGAAAAGAAAAAAGAATATGACACGTTAAAACAATTTTTTATCCCTTTTAAAATATCAAAATTTATGTTTATTTTTTTCTTCCCTTATTTTATTCGGACCAAGAGATTCTTCTCATAGAACCCAACGGAAGAAAACATGTGATCGAATCTTTGAGATACATAACTTTTTGGCATGGCTCATGACATGTGCTCTATGAACAACCAAAGTTCCTACCGAATCGAATATTTTATCATTTGTAGAAAAAAATTGACGGTTCTAAAAATTTATCTTTAGATCACAAATGTTGAATTCCTCAAAAGAATTTTAGTCATATTTTTTTCTTTTTAAATTAATTTCATTTTCCTCTCTTTAACTATAACTTATTTTCATTTTGTTCCTAAATTTTAATTTACCCACTTACCTTCTCTTAACATTCCAAACACTTTGTCTTTATCCTAAATTACATTTACATTTGTGTACTTATTTAATTTTTAACTCTTAAATTTAGAAAAAAATAAATGGAACTATTCTTCACACTATCGTATTCACACACCATTTGATTTTTTATTATGCAATTAAGATTAGGTGGAAGTATTTGAAAAGTTGAATGGAGGAAAATGAATACTATTAAATTTTAGAGGATAAAATAGAAATAAATTTTAATTGGGACGAAAAAAATGAAAATAACTTATATATTTATTAAAATATCAATATAAGACAAATTGCCTTAATTAGGCTATGATTGATAGGTAGGGAACAAATAAAAATTTCCATGAGTCATAATTTTGAAATAATAATAAAAGAGTTATTTTTAATTTTCTTCCTTAAATTATGACATATCTATCAACATAGTCCATCAATTATATCATTATCCACTTAGCACCCTTAGACTTATTTAACGGTTATATTTAACCTCAAAAATAAAGTTTGACATTTTTTCTATCATTTTATTTATTTTTTAAATGACTAAATTTTTGTTTTCTCCTTCTTAGATTAATTGATCAAAGATAAATAATCTTAATCTTGTTCAAAAATATAAACAGACAAAATTGCATTTGGTTTAGAAAAATAAAATTGAAGCTGAAGAATATTTTAAAGTAAAAACTAATATTTAAAAAATAGAAAAATTAAAGTTGGATCTTAAATATACTTAGAATTAGGAGAAAATTTATACTATTAAATAAGAATCTAAAAAATTAATTTAATAGGGTTAAAATAGTAATTCAATCATTTAGAAAAATAAAAATAGCATAAAAAATAATGGTATTTATTTTTTAAAGTTAAATGTCATTATTTAGAAAATTTAAGGGTGCAAAATAGATAATATACCTATAGTTTGAGAGGAAAATAAAATTAACCCAAAAAAAATATTTGTTCCCAACTTCTTTCTTTCCAACGAAATAGGAAAATTGAAAACGACAATGTGGAATACAACTAATTTATTTGTATATACAACTAGTAGAGAATATATACAAACGACAATAGAAAGAACACCATGCAAGGGAATCTTACAAACACATACAAGTTGCCTTTTAAAAGATTCACCCCTTTTTAATTATGTGATATGATCTGTATTGAAAGTTTGAAACATTTAAAATATGAATAGTGACATGTGAGTTGAACTCAACCATTCAAAGAAAATATCATCCGAAAAGTTGACAAAATTGGGTTGATTTTGGTATTAAGAGACAAAAACACAAACCACAAAAATAGCTACATCTAATTTGAATAGTTGAGATATCCAAATCAATTAGTTATTTAAAAAAAAACGTTAGGTTTTAGTTTCATTTATTTTCTTATCGGAGAGGGAAAGAAAAAACAATGAACTTATGACTTATGAGCCTCTTTTGCAAACATGGCCAAGAACCAACTTTTCAACCAACCACATTCAAATAATAACTATTGATTGAAATTAATGCCCGTTAAGTGGAAACATTGTAAATGGATCGTGAATCACGTCGCTCGAGTTTTGGGTACCGACACTTTCAAATCGTTTTCACATCGAATTTAAATATCATTATTTATGTCGAGTCACACGCATAGCTTCAATAATGTAAATATTGAATGAATTTTCTTCGTAGAAAAAATAATAAATTTGAGATCTTAAGCGGTAGAAATCGATTTGTATATCAACTAACAATAAGGTTTATTTTTATCAATTTTTAAATAAACTAAAAGAAATATGGAGCAATTGTTATACGTAAAATATGTATTATGTGTATATTAATTCATTTTGTATATATTTTTAATTAATATAAAAAGTATTAGCACATACTTTCAATGAAAGTGAAAAATATAATATTTTATTAGTTATCCGAATATTTGTATTTAGAGCTACTAATTCGGATGAAAATATTTTGTATTCAAAAGATTCAAATCGACATCTCATTTTAAAAAGAATTTTTTTATCACTTCACTACAATTTTTATTAAAATATTTGGCGGCAATGTTCCAATTTGAATGGTCTTCCAAATATTCAAAACCCTATAAAACATATTTTCGGCGTGGAATTAATGGACCGCATAATAATTCGTTATCGTGGACAAGAATCTAATGGTCCATTTGTAGTACACGGTATATACTACTACTATACATCAATGAGACGTACAAATATCTAAAAATTTTGAATCATTGAAGTATGCGTATTATTAATCTCACCATAAATATCTAATTAACAAAATAAACGTTGCACATATACAATTGTATGAGTATATCAATTATCGAGAGAGAGAGAGAGAGAGAGAGAGAGAGAGAGAGATGGCTAGCACGAAAGTACATGGATGTTGAAGATAATTTGTTTTTAGATAATAATAATTTAAAGCTTTGAACTACAAACTCGAAATTATTAGTTTTTTTTCATTTTTCAGTTCGGATTTGACCTCGTTATCTTTACATCAAGTAGACTATATTATATTATTGAACATATATTATATATTGTGTCAACTATTTTATCGCGATTTGACATATAATTAAAGGACATTGCACTTTAATTGTTGAATTTGTTTTGTCGCAATATTTTGGCATCGTAGTATTTATATACAAAACGTGTTGTCTATGTCACTTTTTGATACCAAACAAGCCAACGATGACACAATTTGAAGGAAAAAATATGGGTCACAACTCATAATGCAATGAGGAGCCCTTTTGAATAATTTCATGTCCATAAAACCTACCAATTAATTACCATCCACATGATTATGACGTGGATAGGACAAGGCCATTCAAGTTTATCCTTCACTCCTTCCACCGTCAATTAAATTGATTCAATCGATTAATAATCATCAATTATTATGCAAAAAATGATGATAGTTAATGATCTAAAATTTAAGTTTCAAAGTTATCAGTTTAATTACTAAATATTAAATTAAATAGATACTACATTTGTGAGTGCACATATTCCTATCTCGGATTTTATCGTTTTTCCTCTTGTAGGTGAATAAGTATTACCATGGAATAAAATTATTTCCCATGTTAACATAAATACTTAAATATTCAATATCACTTATCATATACATATACATGATATATAATCATTAAACCATTTTTTCCCTTAAAAAACAGTTTTTTTGTTGAAATGAAAACAATAAATCTTTTAAAGACAGTTAAGGTTTAATGGCTCATCAATCAATTGAAAGATATTTTCCGTATTAATTATGATATGCATTCAGAAAACTACTTACTTTATCTAATCCTATTCAAAATTATCAACATAAAATTTGTATTGCCAATTATAAATTTTAATTATGATACTTTTTTGGTAAAATTAATCTATAAGTTTAATATTTGCGTCAAGTGATATTTGTTTGATATTATGTTAAGTGGTTTTTACTTATGCCACGCCCACACGACATCTTAATGGTGTTTAATCGAAAAAATAATCATATTATTAAATATATGTTTTTTCATGTCGATAGGTACAAAAAGAATTTCTTAATAAAGCACGTGGTCAACAAATTTGTTGACACTTAGCGGTTCCGGCTTTTAATTTATGGCTCTTCGTTTATTCGCATCCACTTGTCAAAATAAATACTTATTATAAGAAATATGATAAGAACATCATCTGCATTTTTTTCTGATATTTGCATTATTCATATTTGATTAATTTGACCCATCATGTATAAAATTAAGAAAAAAAATATGAATAATATTTCGTGACACTAAATTTATTTAGTTAGATAATTAAAAAATACTAATAAGTTGAGTAGAATCATCTCTAAAATAAGTGACCGACTCTTCTGTCAATCATATCTTCCTAAATTTGAATCCAAGGGGGCAAATTATATTATTAAGTTTGCTAACAAAGTTTTGTTTGTGCAAGGTTTCTTAGAAAAACAGATTGGAGTATGCCCCAAGATCTTTTTAAAAAATTAAACTTTTATCATTATAATAGTATATTTAATTTAATATTAAATTTGATGGAGAGATTATAATGTCAAAATTTATTGGTATTAAAAATTAATTTTTTTATATATTGTATTGAGTTCATGTGAGGAAGAGTGTTATGAATAAATGTCTAAAACTTAGTAATTCGGTATATTTAATCAAATGAGTAACTCATTTGTCAAACTATTATTGGGTGCTATAAATATCATTAATTAATACTATGGCCACACGTAATGTGGGTGCATACGCGGTCTCTTCAATTATATATTTAGGGCCGTCCATTCATACATTTAGTCAATTCACATACGTGTTTATCAATTTGTATAATGTATTTGTAAGAGTATATATTAGATTAGGAAGGATGTATCCCGAATTAAGGGATCGAAAGTTAGTAATTTCGAATTTGAGTTTTGAAGTCACTAATTTGATCAAAAGAATATTATTCTATTTTTTATCTCGACTTTGAATTAGTCAGATGCTATAAAAAATTTCGAGCGGATGTATAAAAAAAATTAATCCAATGTCAAATAATGCACTAAGACCGGGAGTTGATGACCTTTATTTAATAATTAGACTTTGTATATACGCATCATCACAAAAGTCAGAACAAGTTAAGTCGATTTAATTAATGTGTCAAAATCTTGCGGTTGCATGCGTACCTTAGAAAACGTCACTAAAATGATATCGGCACAATGGAATTGAACTAATTGGCATCTAATTAATTATTAAGATTAGTGCGAGAAGTCCACCCTAAAATTAATAAACAAAAAAAGGCAAATCAAGGATTCGGAAAAAAGAAAGAGATGAACAAGGAACATATAAAAAAAAAGTTGGTCGACGTCGAATTGAATGGAGATGGTCGAGTAATTAATTTAAGATGTGTCGGCCATTAATTAACTTGTGATGAGCTGTGGATGGGTGGATGCCCGCAGTAATCAGTCACCAAATGCATTCAATGCAAATTGACATGATGCAGCTTATTATCATCGTCATTATTTTAAAAATATTAACGTGCATATAAAATTAAATACATGCGATACAATCATATATAAAGGCATGCAAAATATATATTTTAAATTTTAAATTTTATTATCATTATCATTATTATAAAATTATTAATGTGTATATAATATTAAATGCATTCGATACAATTACAGATATATAAAAACATACAAAATTTACATTTTAAATTTTAAATAAAATATTTTTTTAAGTTTTACATGTATGTAAATACACTGAATGCATCACGCTAATACATCTAATAATAATAATAATAATAATAATTATTATTATTATTATTATTATTATAATTATAATTATTATTATTATTATTATTATTATTATTATTATTATTATTATTATTATTATTATTATTATTATTATTATTATTATTATTATTATTATTATTATTATTATTATTATTATTATTAACTTGTCCCATTCAGTAATGAATTTGAAAATGAGAAATGAGTGAGTTAATAATTTTGTGTTTGATTTGTATTTATGAAATCGTAAATTAATTTATTACAAATCTTTTAGGAAAGTGTGATATTTTTTTTATTTAGTAAAATATTTAAGCAACTACTTTAACTTTTTGCACTTTGATTTCTATTTTTATCTAATTTTTAATAGACTTTGCGAGATATGTTACATGGAAAATGTTGTGATTATGAATCAGTTTTTAATTTGAGATTTTGATAGAGTGATCGAGACTTTGATTTCGAGTAGAGATTAAAAGATTCGACTTTTAATTTATTTTTTAATATATTTATATAAAGAAATATATGATGCATTTGTATATAAGTGTCGTTACTTTTTAATATTATATTTGTGTATTTATTATTCCTATTGTTTTAAACACTTACTTAATATTATACTATACTATACTAAAAAAATATGCTATACACTTCTTAACCTTATATATACATAGGACGAAATAATGAAGTTGTGTATAGTGCATTAAAATTATGCATAATTTTGAATCTTGACATTTAATTTTTAAATTAAAATTACCAATAATTTGATGTGCACGGTAGCCTTATAATATATATTCGAAACATAAAAATAAATACTGCAGCCAGAAGTCAAATTTTTAGCAACTTTTCTAAAAAAAAACTTTTTTTCTTAACCCAAATTTATGAATAATTTTAAATAAAAAAATACGATGTATGAAAAATGAAGTACTATTGAGGGGAGACGATGTGCCCTATGCTGAGATGAACTTAGCCCACACACAAGTCTTCATTCAGTAGGCTAACTGTAGAACACATTTGGGCCATTCAAGTGATGGATGGAAAATTGTTGGCTCCTGAACAAATTTAGAAATTCAAGGCAGAGCCTCATATTTAGATTTGTCTTTTGATTCATGAGGCCTAGTGGAGAATGTTAATGCACTCATGGTCTTGTGTCACCAAAGAACTTAGCTTCAAAATAGAAAGCTAGCTATTAGGTTTCATGATGTAGCTAAAAGGAAAAGAAAAACAACTCCATCTTGAAAGGAACTTATGCTATTTCTTGAAAACCAATGGATGCCATATTCAACAATGCCTAATTAATTGTTGAATAAAAGAAGGTAGTTTCTGTTAGAAAGTCATTCTTTTAAAAGAAAAATAAATGTGTGCAACCATCTTGTGAAATAATGTTTATATATTTTTTAACCCATATGTATTCTTATCTATCGTGCGGTAGACGTATTACATTAAAATATATTCGATAACTCTTTTTTTTTAATTTTTAAGTAATTTTTACCTTTTAACCGATATGTACTTTTTTTTATTTTTCTTTCTTTCTATTAGGTCCATAGGCCTTCTTTTATTTTTAAAAAGGTGTTGTTGCTTTATAAAATCTTTGCATAAGTTTATTGCCGTAGAAAATCTTTCCATAATATTGTTGCTTTATAAATGTTCTCCGTATGTATCACAATAAAGAGAGAATTAATTGATTGACACACATGATAGGCAGAAGTGTATCCCGAATTAAAAGGTCGAGAGCTAGTAGCCCCGTGTTCAAGCATCAGAGTCATCAATTTGATAAAAAAAATATCATTCTGCTATTTATCTCATGTGTTAATAAACTTGAACATCGGAGGTCCGAATGAGTATAAAAAAAAGAAAGAGAGAGAATCCTTATAACAATTCAAATATAACTTGTTAGGCCTACCACAGTACCAGTCATGGGACTTGAGCCCGTTACGCATACGTACTTTGAATACCTAATTATATTAGTTGTTGTCACGTATATCATTCTTATCAGTGACATCATAGTACATATTGTTCTCCATCATCACATCATAATGTCAATTTCATCACATATGTATGTATAATACCCAACAATTAAGTGATTAGCATAATGTACATCATCTTTCCATATGGTGGTCTGATAGAACTTCTTCTCTAAGAAGAATTCACCATTTGCCGTTTTCACTTTCCCATATGATCCGAGTCAGGTTATACAACTAAAAAAAGAATAAAAATTATCAATCATCACTTTGCTCTTCTTTAGATGTGTTTCTTTAATCAGATTTGATGATTCAAATTGCAACTGATAGAAGCATAATTCAAGAAAACAAAAGGAAATTATCTTATTACTGTTGATCTGGAGGTCACTTTTGTTTGTAAATACCCTGCAAACAAAGTACATAACATGCTGATAGCAATTATTGTGTGCAAATGCAGGTATAGTGCCCTCAAAGTATTCATTTCTGCGATGTCGGCATAGCCAGAGAGACTCCCTGTCCTTGTAAATCCTTCCATTGTTGCGTCACCGTCTTGATCTGAGTGCAAAATTGTACACCAGCTTTGCCTGCCAAACAACCAGATGAAGCAATTATTTCACAGGAAAGTTCCCCCAGATTTTCTGAGATTAAGGAGCTTTCAGTTGAACATTAATAGAGTAGTAAAGTAATGCACTCAGAAGATATCTAAAGTTGAACTTGTCATACCATAGAAGTTAAGGTCGCCTGCGAAGGAAGCTTTAGAGCCGGTAAATGAGAAGAATGGCAGCGGCACAGGTATAGGCACATTGATGCCAACCTTAAAAACAACAACAAATGGCATCAGATATTTTAACTGAGACTTTAATGAAGACTTAGAAGATATCTAGAGTCTAGTATGCAGACAAAAGGAAACCGTTTTGACCTCATAAGTGAATTTAAACTAGTTTTTTTTTTCAATGTTCATATTGTGTGCAAAGCAAGATCTAGAATGCCCAGGTATATCATATGCTACAACACTCATCTTAATTTCCATGTGACCATGTCAGTGGGCAAAGCCCAAAAGATGCATCCCTCATTTTCATCATCTCTGAAATAGTACTTTCTACTCGATCACATTATAGATCAAGTTTCCAATATTGCATGCTAGCAACCTAGATTGGTCCCAAACCAAATCAGTTCATAATGGCATAGACATGACATGTGATCCTTCAGTTATTAACATAAAGAAAAGCAATCTTGAAATTTTCACAAGAACAACCAACATATCTACATATTACTCTTTCAGTGCCTAATATAGTCTAATCAGTCACAAGTATTTTAGGCGGTGTTTGATTGTAGGTCTTGTCCTTTAATCTATCTCCAAACACCTCATTTTATCTGACATTACAAGCATAAAATTGCTTATACCCATTTTTGTCTTAAAAAATAAGAGGGACAATTATCATCTGGGGACAACTATTCCTATTCGGGAATGAAAATTTTGAACCAAACAATTGCTTATAGGGCCTACCTGTCCGGCCTCAATCTCATTCTGAAATTTTCTTGCAGCAATGCCCGACGTGGTAAATATAGATGCTCCATTACCATACCTGAGAGAGCAAGACGATTTTATAGTTGAGTTGCATAAGCATCTCAAGAGAATTTGACACACAAGATTAAGGAAATTCATTTACTTGTTCTTGTTGACAATATTGATAGCCTCTTCCAAGCTGTCAGCCTGTCAATAAGAAATTACATGCAGAAACTTTTAAAACATGCATGACACATTCTCTTTTTCCTGATGAACATTTATGATATTTTGTGTACCTTCATGAGTAGGAGAACTGGACCAAATATCTCCTCCTGATTAAGAAAAATGAAAATCAATTCTGACTGAGATATTCATTTTCCTTGAGGCTGAACTTAAGATTCATATCAAGGGAAATAAAGTGATGAAAAGTCTTCAATTATTTAAAAATGAATATTACCTTATAGCACTCCATGTCACTTGTGACATCAGCTAAAATTGTGGGACCAACAAAGTTGCCTTTCTCATAACCAGGAACCTGGATGAGAATGGTTTCTTTTATAATGCACTATAAGTTTCTCTGCTTAATTATTCTCTTCGCAAAGAAAAAACTTTGATAGCCACCACAGAAACCAATCAAGGATTGAAAAGAACATCACATGTAAAAACAAAAACTAGTTAGACCATCCACAACATGGTAATGTCTTCTTTCTATCTGAAACTACCTGAATGCTGCAGTTGGTCTGGGTGTGATCAGGAATGTATTGTCTAACCATTGGTAATATAGACGTACACAATCATTGAAAAAGAAAAGTAGCCAGAAATTGACTTTTCAGTTTGTGCAAGAAGTTGCATTTTCTAGGATTGCACGCATATGGACTTACTACGATGTTTCTGCCATCGAGCAGAATCCTTGCTCCATCTTCTATGCCACTTTGAATCAATCTGCATATGCGATCCTTGGCCTACCAAATCATAAAGACAAGATTTTGAAAGATGAACGGTTCAAATTGCAACAAGCCCCCAAAACATATTAGAAGATTAATTGGAATAGAATGCTACACACAATGAACTCAAACAAGAACTGGAATTGATTACTAGCATCTCTTCCGCGAAATAGGGCATATCTGGTAAGGCACTCTAGAACAATACAGAAACAATTTGCTGAACAGAATGGCTCAAGAATAATTGATAGTACTGATACAGCCATACAAAGTCTAACAACCATTCTCGATACATTTGTGGATCCTACATTATCCTTTCAAGTTCTGGAAAACAAGAAAGAGTTCCTCTTGCAGTTTTTTATTTTTTATTTCTGAAGAGTGTGGTTTAAACTTAGTGGTTCTCAATTTGCATCAGTACTTAAAGCTACCTTGGTTATCCGTAAAATTTCCAATGTGGGAACTAAAGTGGATTTTTTTGTGGAAATATTTTTAGGAGTTGTCCTATTGCATGGAAATATAAAAAGATTATGGTCCAATACAAAAAAATTAAAATCATAACAAACGAAAACTAAATTGTCAAGGAGAAATGTCCATAGAACTGAAATCCCAATAGCAAATGACATTCTCAATCCAAATACAAGGATACACTGCATTGGGTAAATGCATGATTGCATAATTTTCTTGATGTCTTCATGAAGTTAGATATGCACATGATTTTGTCTGATAATGCTTGAACAAGCACCAAGTAACACAATTTATAAGCTTGTGGTGTAAAAAAGATTACCTGCTTACTGATAACTGGACCGAGATCTGTGCCAGGTTCAGTTCCTGCACTTACTTTTAGATCTTTGGCCCGTTTAACCAGTTCGTTCTCCCTGATGAAAGTAGAATTGTAAAAAACCCATAACAAGAGAACAGAATTTTCTGATGTAAATATCCAAGGGAAAACAGATCTAACGAGTGAGAACCATTTAGCAAATAGTATATACCAAGAATTTGAATCTCCAACAAGGACAGCTGTGCTTAGTGCCATGCACCTCTGCCCTGCTGCACCAAAACCAGCAGCCACTAGAGCATTTAGAGTAGCGTCTGGACTTGCATCTGGCATGATGATTGCATGGTTCTTTGCACCCATATTTGACTGAACATATGAAACAAGTTGAACTAACAAAATCTTTGGGCAAACCTCACTGTGTCCATGAAAAGAGAATTAGAAACTAAGAAATAGTACTAATACGCAAAGCTGTATACCTGAACACGTTTTCCCTTAGCTGCTGCTCTAGCATAAATGTGCATTCCAGCCTATATGTACAAACATAAGTGAAAGTAAGTTTAAAACTACAAAGACGATACCTTTTGACTACTAGCTAAGCATAAATGTTCAGCAGATCCAATTTATTTGATTCAGAACAGATATGTAAAAATCCTGGAGAGAACAAATAGAGAATGAGTTTTGGAAGCAAATATTTCACTCACTATATTTGAACCAACAAAAGATATAGCCTTGATATCATCGTCATCACAAATATTGTTAACAGTATCCTGTCAATTGCAAGAAACCAAGTAGGAAAGTTATGTGAATAAATAAAACTAAATCAAATCTCACTTATGCTTTGTCAAAATATCAGCTCAATAAAGGATATCGAAAGATATAATAATCAACATTATACAATGAATAGTCAATTGAATGGAAATCTATAAGTGTAGTGTCCCTTTATCTTTTAAGACAAATATTTCAATAATTGGCAAAAACTGCCTCTGCATGAAAATCTATCCCCAAGCATAGCCTAGTTCATATGATAATTCAAAACTCTTTAGCACCAACAAAGAATATCCGTTATCAGTGGATAAACAGAAAAAAAGGTATTAGTATCGGAATGACGCTGCAGCCAGACAACTATTTGGATCAGAATATATAATAAGCGAGAATGAAGTGACACATACATTGGTGCCATGGACAATATTCAACACCCCATTTGGTAAACCAGCTTCCATCGCTAGCTCAGCAAGTATCATAGAAGCCCCTGAAATAACAACAATAACAGTAAGCTCATCTGTACATTTATTGGCTTAGTAACTTCTAACAGGTTTATTGCACATGCATCCATGAAGTTGAACCCGATCAAGAACATGGAAAGATTGTGCTCACAAAAATTTCATGGTATACTTCACCACTGTCCTATCAACTGCAGTATGCCAGTGCTCTATATAATTAGCACTAATCAATCTTTGAAATTTCAATCTGATGTACTTTTCATATCGACTCAAATAGTAACATAACAGATGACCATACAATGATTACTCTATTTGTACATTTATTGGCTTAGTAACTTCTAACAGTTTTATTGCACATGCATCCATGAAGTTGAACCCGATCAAGAACATGGAAAGATTGTGCTCACAAAAATTTCATGGTATACTTCACCACTGTCCCATCAACTGCAGTATGCCAGTGCGCTATATAATTAGCACTAATCAATCTTTGAAATTTCAATCTGATGTACTTTTCATATCGACTCAAATAGTAACATAACAGATGACCATACAATGATTACTCTATTTTGTCAACTTTACTAGGTTTTACAAGTAAATGATCAGATGAATCAGATGACTCAGTGCATCATTTTTTTTTGCATTTCTTAAATAAAAAGGACTATAATATCTAAGAAAGCATAATGTATCAATAAAAATTTACCCCTTTTTATGACAGTTTTAAATATTTTTCTTTACACATACTAAGTTTAACTGTGGATACCCAGATACTAAATCCTCCATGCTTGATGATATATACACATCTGGGTTCAATTTCATAACATTTGCTCCACTGCCTTTATAGTTTTTATTTTTAATCATACATGTAGATTTCTCCATATATATTATATTTTATAGATGACAAATCTAATTGGATCATCCTTTTACACCTAAAAAAAATTCGAACACCTGAGAGTATACATCTAATAAATAAACGCCAATATTTCTGCTTTCTAAACTTGAGAATATCATGAACTACACATTTCTGCCTTGTAATAACATATATAATCAAAAAAAAAAAAAATCGGATGACTACTCATGACTTGTAGTCGACTACTCACGATTTGTAGTCATCCTTACTTTTCTCCAAAAAAAAGAACATATATGATCAAATGTGAAGGTTCACCATGAAACTCCTTTGCAGAATACTCCAGTTTGTTTCTTGTAGCACTATAAAAAAAACTCCACGTCCAACTTATAACATATCGGATGGACAAGTTAAAACACTTATATTTTGACTCAGTATTTAACAAAAAGTTGAATGCTTATTCACATTATCCAAGATCAAAACAAATTATGCATATCCTGATGCGTAGAGAATGGCCTACAATAATATGATATGACAAGCCACGATATGTCCACCAAAATCTTGTAGCTTTCACAAATGGTAAAATGATAATTCTTATTCTATTGGTACTTGAGAGACTTTTAAAACTAACTTTCACGAAAGAAATTTGCCAAAAATAATACAAGTAACAATATGACATATCAAACTCACATAATACATTTTTTGAGAAGGAAGATGAATATGTGTTCATTAGTCATTCAGCTATATTATGACAAGCAATATTCCAATTAATAAAATCACCTTTATATGTAGTAGATACATAACAGAACATTTAACTACTTTCTGACATATAAAAATAAATAAATAAACAATGAAAAAAGATATCATTTTAGCTCCAAATTGATGTTACAAATATTGTCCTCAGTGATGCTGGATACAGATATAATTCAATCTAATGTGCACATAAACTTTACCAGGATCTTTTTCTGAGGGCTTTAAAACGAAAGTATTTCCACAAGTAACTGCCACTGGGAACATCTGGAATGGGGTAACATGGAAATGAATAATCAGCATAATTTTTTTAAGAGGGAAATGGATGATAACCAGTATAATTTTTCATTCAAAATCATGCCTTCTATAACAGATGAGAATTAATAAGAGAATCAATAATACAACTAAGAATAATTTGTGAGCTTATAATAGTTCAGAAAGTGGAAATAGTTGGTCAGTTGCTTAAGTCACTCTATATTGCATATTATGCAGTTTAAATCTAAAATTACTAAACGGCTTATAGGCCTCACAGCATAGCTATTTAGTGCTAAACAGCCATAAATTGTAACAAAGATAGTTAAACACAATGATACATAATCATCTTGGCAGATCTTCATGAAACTTAGTACAGACAGCATGCTCGCTGAGCATACTACGAAGTTTAAAGTTACTAAAATAGCTGATGGGGTTCACAAGAGAGCTATTTAGTGCTAAACAGCAGAAATGTAACAAAGACAGTCAAAAGAGATGATACATGATCATCTTGCTGAATCTCAAGAAATTCAGTGAAGACAATGTACCCACTGATCTTCAAAAGTGCAAAGAGGACAGACTACATTTTTTGTGATAATTTCAAATGTTACTGATCCCAAGAGAAAGAATGAGACAAAAACTACACAAATTTTCAATTTTCCCACGGATGATAGCATTTAGTTCCACCAATTCTCAATAGTGTGCTTCCATATCAATTTGGATGAATTCTAATTTGTAGTGGCAAGTGATTCCTCATAAGACGGGAGATTAAAATCATGATGCTTACTTTAGATGCTTATACCCTTTTTACTGAGCAAGGCAAGAGGTTCATATGTAACAACAAACATTATCTTTTGAAAGCAATAAATAACAAATTATGAAGTATTATGCATGCATACCCACAGAGGAATCATGGCAGGAAAATTGAACGGGCATATCCCCGCACAGACACCAAGAGGTTCTCTAATACTATATGTATCTATACCATGTGATACATTCGTGACATATTCGCCCATCTGCAAAGTTGCCATCCCACAAGCATGCTCTACAACCTCTGTTAGATTACAACCACAAAAGTACATAAGCATCAAGTATAGATTTTTCAACAATTATTTATGTAGATCTATAATGACAGTATCAAGATTTTGAATGTCTTGTGCCAAAATGTTGGCCAAAATATCCAACTTTTCTTGCATCCTACACTGACCTAAGCCACGAAAAACATCACCCTGGGCATCCTTGAGTGTCTTCCCTTGTTCAGTGGTAATATTTAAAGCGAGCTTATCCTGATGAAATAAGAAAAGAATATAGAATTAAAAAACAGCACAATCCCAATGCAATTACGAAACGTTAGAGCACAACAATTCACCATGTCCCTCCGGATAAGCTCCTGGAGTTTGAACATGATCCGCTGCCGTGTAGTCACCGGTGTGTTCCTCCATTTCGAAAACGCCGACTTCGCTGCGCTCACCGCCGCTCCAAACTCATTTTTCGTCGTCAGCGGTACCTTAGAAACAACCTCTTGCGTCGCCTACGAATTCCACAGAAAGATCAAAACTTTCAACGCCCAGCAACACATAAACACGCGAAATATAGAAGATCGGAGCCAAGCAAAAGAGAAATACTGGGTTGATGACATCGATCCAATCTTTCGACTGGGACTCCACGAACTCGCCGCCGATGAGATTGCGGAGCTTGGGCTGCAGAAATCAGACACCAAGTTAGCATCTTTTATACTCTAGAGATCTTGCAGGAGGAGGAGGAAGAGAATTGACGGAGAGATTACGGCGGCGTCGGTTCCTTGGACGGAGGACGCATGGGCCGCGGCGGTGGAGGAGAGGCGGAGCACGCCGAGGGCCGACGTCGCCGGCGAGGTCCACTGCCGGAGCCCGGGCGCTGGCACAGAGATAGAGATTGGTCAGTCGAAGGTAGAAATGGTAGGGTTTAAGGGAGGGGGCGGAAGGAAGGACGATACCTCGATGGAGCTGAGAGCGGAGCAGCAACATTTTGAAGCAACACGACGAGAACAAATCAAGGAAAGGGAAACAAATAAATCCCCCGTCGACGGCTCCTTTAATTTATAAGCAAAGTTTTTTTAATATAATATATATATATATATATATATATATATATATATATTACATATGTATGATAAATAATAAATATACTGCACATATTTTAAAGTTTAACATTATGTAATTTTAATTTAAGAATTAAATTGTAATTTTATATAAAGTCGGATAACACAATTATTTTAATGATATATATATATGAAAAACATCAACCATTTTTATTGTTTTATAATGTCTGAAGCATTACTTAAGCTAAATTTTATTTATCTTAAATGACATATTTATCTGCTGTCAATGAAGTTTTTAATGATTTTTTTTTAATGCGAATTTGAAGATTTTAAATGAAAATAGATTATTTATTGTCTCAACCAATCCTTGTTGTTCTTTTTGTTTTGGTTTTATTTATAATCATAATTTTAGACATCATCAGACGATATCAAATATTTTAATTGAGGTTGTTAATATTTTTTACTTATTAAGTGGAATTTATCTCTTTGGAATTAATTTGTTAGGTGAATTGTATTTTTTTATTCTTTGGGATAAGATGAAATGTATTAAGACATAATAAGGAGAGAGAGAGAGAGAGAGAGAGAGAGAGAGAGAGAGAGAGAAGGGAATATATCACATGATGTGTTTCATTTGTTTAAGGAATTGACTGTTCACTTGTCATATAAACAAAAAAAGGTTGTATACTGTTCAACTGATAATAGGTTATAACATTGAAATTGGGATGCATTATTATTGAAAAAAAAAGAAAATTAATAACTATTTGGATAAGGTGAAAAAATTGAATTCTTAGACAAATTAGTGAAAGCCAATAATAATTTGGACATTGAAAAAAATACTAAATGGGTTAGTATTAGATGATAAAACTTAAGTAACATGCAAAAAACTTAAGTTTAAAATTTACAAGTTTTATTTCCCAAAAAGAAATAATATAAAATATGGGTCGTGGTGACGTGGTTGATGGTGACGTACCAGGTGACGTACTGACATAGCCTGAGTTGGTGGTATATTATGACGTTAAAGGTGTCAAATGCAAGTGGCGTGCTTATTGTGCTTCTATTTTTTTAATTTTTTTGTGCTTATTGTGCTTTTATATTAATTAAAAAATCAATACTAATTTAGCATGGCAATTTGATTTTATTGTGCTTTCTAATATGAATAATTTTGAAATCGGCCCCTTGATTTGCTTTTCAATTTTCATTCAGAATTAATTTGAAAAGTTTTTTATTTCTTTAAATGGTGTACTTCCGTTGAACTATAACATTAAATTATCTTTATACAAAAGTTTTGAAGTGTTTTAAAAGGGGGATATCTCAAACAAGCCAAAATTGGCAACTGACATAGATTAAAAACAATCACACCATTAACTTTTCCATAATATATATATATATATATATATATATATATATATATGTATCAAAAGTGATATAAAAAATGATACCAAATGCTCACAAATAATGTAACGCTTCCTGTTAACTTATTGGATAAACTAATACACTGAGAGAGCAAAAGATAAGACCGCCACGTTTGAGCAGGAGACTCCAATTCTGACTGAATTCAATGGAAGAACTCAAACTTATACTAATTATATGGAGTAAAGAAGTAATTAATATTAATTTTCTTTTACCAATAATTTTTTAATTGCATTCCTAATTTCCTATAACTTTATCTTATAGAATATATAATGATAGTGATCTCCAAAATATATTTAACTAGGAAGTAGGAAGTATCAAAAGTTCGAATTTTTTCGATGAGACTTATATACTTCTTTATTTATAATCTTTCATTTCTTTATGTTAGATTATGAATCTCTTTTTATTATAAAAAATATATTTAATTAATTAAAAATTATATTAAATAGAGGTAATGTTTATCTATCCTCATATAATATTTTGAATTAAAAATTAGTCATATAATCATATGTTAATTTATTTTATGGCTTAATAATGAATTTGATCATGATTTTTTATCCTTAATTTAATAAATGGAAGAAATGAATTTTATTTACATATACATTTTATATATTATGAGATCTCATTTTATGACTCGGACATATTATAATTTAAAAATGTAAAGTTTAGATAGTATTTAATATCAAATTTGTGCACCCAACACAAGTTGTCACACACATGTTTCCCTTGATTTTAGTAACAGGGTCTCAAATTTAATTTCTTATATATGCATAAAGTTTTCGTCCAAAAAAATATTTATCATATTAGCCATGTAACTAAAGGAAATTTAGATTAATAAAAAAAGGCTTACAAACACCAAGGTAATAACAAAAAAAAGGGGGAAAATGCGTCTGATTAATTAATTCGAAGTAGGAACCTATTCAATATTTTTTATATAACAAAGAAATTAAGAGTAAGAAAAAAATTCATGAAATGCAAAAACAATTCAAAAAAGATTTTGTGGGTTAGATTAGATGTTAGATTATTTTTTTAATAAAAAATTATGCGTTCAAACTTTAGATTAGTTCTTTTAATAAAAAAATTCTTATCTACTCGAACGTGTTTAGTTACCTATATTTGCAAGTAATTGAAATTCTGATTGATTGCTGCAAAGTGCAAACACAATATTCTGTTTGGTTTCATGTAAAATTGACTAATTAAATTGTGCTGAAAGTTTAGTTATAAATACTTACATCAGAAAATAAAAATAAAAGAAGAAATAATAATAATAATAATAATAATAATAATAATAATAATAATAATAATAATAATAATAATAATAATAATAATAATAATAATAATAATAATAATAATAATTTTAAATTTCACATACATTTTATTTAATTTTTTAAATATTAATTTATGATAATATTTTATTCTAAAATTTTTAATTTCAACCAAATAACATATTTTATTTATCAGAATTTCATTTACAACTATTCAAACAAAAAATAACTACAATAAATATAAATTATAATAAAATTTTTAATTATAATTATTTATATTTTTAATTTATAATTAATTTAAATCAAACTACCCTTAAAGTAAATCGAAAAATTGTAGGGCACATTTTTATAATTTCTTATTATTACGTAAACGTTCCATTTTTTTATTATTGATGTAATATTTTTTAGTAAGCGTAGAAAACAATATTTTCAGAACATGACCGAACATCAAAATGTAAAAGACTTTCAGAGTAGGTCAAATCGGTCAGACCGATTAAGCCCGATTATCGAACCGAATATAAATAATAAATTTATATTACTATTTTTTAAATGTATTATATTTATTAAAATTACATCTTAATTAAAATATCAAAGACAAATATATAACAATATACTTAGAAAGTTACATAATATAATTATTGCATGATAAAATCAACAAAAAATTAATTAAAGAAGAGGATAATTAGAATATTTGAAAAATATTTAATTGTTCATTATTTTAATTTGATAATGCAAAGTAGTTATTATTGATTTAATTTAATGCATACATAAAATTGTTCAGGAGTTTAATAATTTAAATAGTGTTAATTAAATAATTAAAAAAAGCAATTAATATGAGAGAATATGTGTGCGTGAGTTATCATGAGGGATTTTTTAAATTTGAACGTGTGAGACAAAATAATTAATATGGTTATCTATTCATTAATGAGCCATTAATTAGGAGTGATTTTGTCTTTTGAATTTAAACGTGTGAGAGATATTGTAATACATGTGCTTATGAAAATATTTTTTTTTTAAATTTGAAATCATGAGGCAAGTTAGGCAACATTTTAATGTCATTAATTATGATATATTCTTTTTTATTTGAACAAATTGGTCCGGTTCAAGATTCAAATCAACATATTTTTTTCTTTTTTTAACCGATCGATTCGTTTGGTCGTTTTTATAGATTTTGATCGATTTAAGATGATTTATAATCTATTCTGATTTAGCATCCACCCTTGAACCACTTTGAAAGTCAGTTGGCGGTCGGACCGGTTGAACCACCCAGTTCTATCAGACCTTAACAATACTGGTCCAAAACAACTACTCGAAATTTTTGATCCGTGAAAGACTATTTTTTTTCATCAAATGGTTTCTTAAGTTTCTAAAAAAATACTCATCCAAAAAGTATATTTGATGAATTTTATCCAAAAATTCATTAAATGACTTTCAATGCTAAAAATAGGAGCATTGATGGTCAGCTCAATAAGGTGACCTTCATCATCTATTCGAATTATGATTGAATTAGTTTGGGTCGAATTTGATTTGACCTCGTTTCTAATCTGATTGATCCCAAAGTTTTGATATATGATGATATGTTTCTTAAATCTCTATATGGTTCAATTGATTTGATCATTTTTTTATGGAAAAGATTTGCTCATATGTTTTTTTTTTGGAGTGAAACAAGGAAATTATATAACTAAAAGATTAACAATAAGTATATAATTTTAGTTACATTTTTTAGCACATTTCCATATTAGGTTACGATAAATTTGTTTTTTCCCAATTTTTTATGCATATATTTTTTATTTGATTATTTGTCATTTATTATAAATTATATTTACTATCGATTAATTTATTTTATGAAATAAAATAAGAAATTGATTCGTGACATGTAATTATTACATTAATCAGACAACTGCATGTAACGGAGGATGCTTTATACTCTGGTTTTATGATCTTTTAAATATACCACTAACGAGCGCGCCAAAAAGTTAACGGTCAGCGTGGCCACCTGCCAAAGGACTTGTCCTGGTTCTCCTGTAGCACAGGTAACCATCTCAACATCTCGCATGATGTCAAAATAAAATTTGCAGGTTTGATCTTTGAAAGATGGAAAGAAGGAAAAAAATGCAGTCTTAGTCGATGCGTTTTCGCATTAAAGATTCTAAAGTACATGTAGGTTGTGGGCTTTGTTCAATTAAGATGAAACACCAATGTCAGTCATCTTATTCTGTATGCATTGTTACAGTTCAGACTTCAGATTGTTTGTTATATGTAATGTATATATGCAACATGGAATTTTATTCACTTTTCAGATATTTAAAATCGTTGTTCACTACATATGAAATAACAGTAGTTCTTTGTTTTTCTAATGATTTTGAACTTATGATAGACATTTAAATGGCCTCCGGGTGCAGAAACATAATGTTTTGGGCTCAGATTGGCTGTGCAGCATTTGGGGTTCTGGCTTTCTCAGTGTTTGGCCCGGATGGTTGGCAAGAGGAACTGCCATTGCTGCATTCTTGACATTCATGATCATAACAGGTGCCACACATCCTCCCGGTACAGTTCTCATGCTTGCCCATTGCCGTTCTACCTGAATGTTACATGCCAACTTATCACTGAAAATTTAACTTTATTACTTGCTACTGTCTGGTGGCTGTAGCTGCAGACTAACCTCTCTTGTTCATTGATGCTGAAAAATTCTGGGAGCCTTAGGCTGTGGTATCAATTTTTTTTTACTTCAAGAAGTTGGTTAACTTATCTGCCTTTGTCAAGTCCACGACGCCCATTGTTGTCTCGCTAATTCAAAATTGTAAAGCAGCTATATGTGAATCATCATTGTAAAATATATAGTTTACACACCATATCTTCTTATAGAAGTCTGTTAGTGAAAATTTTGTTATTGCAGGCAACTAAGATCAGAACAATATACCAAATAATTCGAAAAAGTCTTGATTACTCAAAGTGATTTCAGAATGCACATGTAAAAGCAAGATCTGTATCCAAATCTGTATAATGAACTTTTACTTGAATAATTTGTCATTGAAACTTCTAAGTCTACAAATACACTGTCATATATTAACGAATCTTAGTCGCTTGCACTACCTATCATCAAAAAAGATATAGAACCACAGAAACCAAATACATACAATGAAAACTTGAATGATGTTTGAGTTAAACTGCCAACCAAACTGATGCTTCACTGCTACACATCCCAACCATCTTTCCTGCTATTGAAGCTCCATTTATTGGATGCCAAGTTTCCATATAACTGTGAAAACTGTGCAATGCATTCACTCCTTACTTGGTAATGTGCCTGCATATTCGTACTAAGAGGTGAGCTGCTGTGCCAGATTTCGATCCGAAAAGCCAATGCCGAAGCACTGAAATCCGATCCGAAAAGCCAATGCCGGTCCTGGTAATTCACAATGAAGGAAACCACAAGGGGCTTCTTAAGAATGACCTTTTCCAATTTCCACTGCAGTGGAAAATCTATTGCTCTATACAGCCGGAGGTCCCAATTCTTACTGCCTTCTGGCATCAGAAAATGAAAAGAGATAAAGCAAGATGAGATTAACAGTTCAAAAATGACCCCATGGATCTTTAGATTTGAGTAAGAGGAATACTTTGTTCTGATAGGTGAAAACATATGGATAAGAAAGGTGCCAATCTTCATCCAGAGCAATCCACAGGTACTGCTATGTTGCACCATTGTCCTTGCTCATTGCAACACTGATGTCTTCTTGCAAAGTTATCGAGTTCTTTGTTTCGAAGAACAAATATAATGTATCTCCCTGAACATGAATTGCAAGAAGACGTCATAAATTAAGCTGATACAAGAAGACAAGTTATTCATGATTACAAAGTGGGAAAAAGAATCAAGGAGCAGATATGTATTTATATTACTTATTAGATGTTTAAATCTTTATATGACCATAATTAAGTGCTTTCTTTAAGAAACTGAGGAACATAACTTGTCTGAGAATTTATGTAGAGTATGAAAAGATATCGGAATTTCCATGGCACCCTTTATGATCATCGAACAGTATATTTAAATTCATGTCTCATCTAGTTTATTGTTATTTATTTCACTTGAGACATGCTACATCTTCATTAGTTGTTGCCACCAAGAGTCAAAATTATTTATAGAGACCCAAGTTGTGTATATAATATTAAACCAAGCACATGCTTGATTTCAGCTGGCCCTGAGGAACTCTGGATGAAACACTAGTCATATGATTATATGGATGTTTCGAGTGTAAAGGCACATGAAGAGTATTCCTGGGATGTCCACTATATAATTAACATTTCAGCTGAGCACAATTAGCATCCAGGATTCCCAGATCATAAAACTCACAAAGCTACTCTGAGCTGAAAAAGAAAATGGAAAATTCAAACCAGAAATGAAAAAAAACATACTGTTCTTTTACAGGGTACTTACACCACATCCATATTACAACAACAACAAAGCCTTATCCCACTAGGTGGGGTCGGCTATTCGTTGATCCATGTTCATGAGATTCGACAAGGTTTTATGTTGGCTGTCGAGGCCTAACACAACCCTCCTCCTTTATCCGGGCTTGGGACCACATCCAGATTAAATTACGCAATATCGTAGGAACTATATGATTAATTTGCACTGATGCTCATGCCTTTCCAGTAATTCATTTGTGTATATATAAATATATGTATTTGGTTGATGCGTCATCGAGTGACTACACGACAAAGATACTTATTTGAAATGGATTGTTCTTTCTTTCCTTAAAATGAATCAAATGGATAAAACACAGTCCTTGTACTACAATTACAGAAAGCTTAAATGGTCTTGTGCATGCATCAAATATATAGTATTAAATGCAAAAATTCTTAAATTGAACTCAAGCATATTGATAGAGGCTGGAAATATAAATGAGAATAACTAGAGAAATAAAACTAAGATAAATGTTATTAGTAGTAAAAGTGCAAGAATCTTAAACGCTATTACAACTAATAACTTGTCCATTCGAGATGACAAATCTCCGTAGTCCGTGTGGAGTGGATCAAACTCCAATTACAAGGATGATAATAAACTTCTCAAAGGTTGCCTAAACCTTTAACTCATCCATGTATTTATAACGTGTATGAGTTAGTTACTATAACTATACTAAAACTACCATAGACTAGTAAAACATTGTAACTACCCACTATTTTCTTAGCACACTAATTAATACAAAGTGGAATCGTATCACATATCGACTTGAGAGCAGGCGAACACCTCTTGTTGTTACGCGAAATTGACAAGAGAGAAATCAATCACACACAAAAGACATAAGGAAACAATATTCATCCTTAATTGGGCTACGTCCTCGGGCGGACGATGGGGTCTTTACTTTGATATGAAGATAACAATAGATGATATAAGATACAAAACAACCCAAACCCTAGTGAGTTTATATAGGGACTCCCAATACAAAATAAGAAATAAAAACCCTAGAACCGTCTAGATAGTACTTTTTGAATGATCAAAGGCTGAAAAATCTTATAATTGGGATTATGTGAAATCTAAGGTCTTAACTTTAGAATTGAAATCTAAGACCTTGTTTGGATTGAGGTATTAGGGGGAATAAGGTGGAAGATGGGTGGGTGGTGTTAGTTAAATCGTGTTTGGGTAAAAAATTTTAAAAGTCATATGGTGTTTGGAGGGGTGAGTCACACCTCCAAACACCAAATATTTCATTCCACCAAATTGGTGGAATTAGAGGGAATGAACTTTTTAGGCAAAACTACCCCTTTAAATAACTTTCTAAAATTATATCATATTTCATTTAAAATGATATGCTTCCTTATATTATTTTGATTTATGATAGAAAAATATTTGACTTGAGTTTATTTATTGGTTTAACTTTTTTTTTTTCTTATTTTATAATTATTTAATACTTATATTTGTTTATCTTTTATTCATTCACATTTATTTTTCCTCGGACTAATTTTTTATCATAATATTTTAAATCTATTGAATGTCATCATAATATTTTTTTTCAAATTAGTTATTTTTTATTAAATTTGAGATAAACAATTATTTTTATGATCATTTTTACTTTAGCATCTTAAAGTATTATCATTTGAACAATATTTTTTATTTATGTAATTGTAATATTAATTTTTTTCACTCTTTTTATATTTATCTATCATCTTCGATCTTTTTTATCTTTATTTCAAAAAAATAAAAAAATAAAAATATTGTGAAAGAAACAAAATACATTGAGAGAAAAATAATACTAAAGATAAGAGAAAAAACATATAAGAGATATAAATAATGATAAATATATAAATATTATAATAAATCAAATAAATATATAATAATAGTATATTTATTAAGAGTCATAATTAGTAATATATAATAAAGGGTATAAATGACTTTTATTTAAATTATTCAAACATGTCATGATTTAGTTTAACCCATCCAACATCATAAAATTTTATCCAAACATGAGTTTAATAATAATTCATCACACTTCACCACACTCCACCACCCCACCCTATACTCCACCATCTCACACCACTCCTCCATTAGTTAATTGCCAAACAAAGCCTAAGGAAGCACCGCGAATTGTCAAGAAACTAATCTCCCCCATATAAACCAGTGCTTGCTTTGTTCCACCAAACAACATGTTCTACCAATCAAAATGTAAACAAATATTTTTTTTGAAAGGAAAAAGGGCGACTATACAAGTTGGTAGTCACCCGCAAAATGTAAACAAATATTCCAGTGAATACTAAGAAAAGAAGAGACCAGACTCGCTTATCTCTCACTTTAATTCCCAAGGAATTGCTAACTCACTGGGGTAAACAAATCCTATGCTGGGAATTAGTTGATGATGAGCAAACAACAACTAAAAAAGACTGTATGCACAAGTAAAGAGGCAAGGTGCTGACCATTTGTGATCTTGTTTGGTTATAAGAATCCCATACATAGCATTTGGCTATCCATCTGAACGCTTGTTCTGGTTTCTCAAGTTGGTTTAATCCAACTTCTCATGCAAAAGCATCACCCACTTGCTGCATTTTATCAAGCAGGAAAGTGCCTCCTTGTAGTCTCCATAAGTGCAATCTGATACAGGTATTCTGCTGAGTTATATCGAAAATGATCTTACCATGTTGAATCCAATATACAGATCTTTATCTGAGTGTACAGGAGTCAGTGGATTTCTCTCCAGTGCACAATGCCTTCAGCTCCCGAGAAGCATGGAGGCTGTCAAGTGCCAACAGGGTTATTGCACGAAGGCAATGCACGAATAGCACCTACTTTAGGTTGCGCTACATGCTGCTTCACACAAGCTCAACACACACATTTCTGCCTTATTGCATTCAGTTTGGTTCCAAAAATGATGCATGTCCAGAAACACTTGCAACCTTTCAGTGGAAGTCAACAGAATCCAAGATATCACAAACATTTCCGGCAATTCAGTGAGCTATTCATATGAACTACTCTCTTCACCCCTATCCACACTCATTTGAAGCATCTCATTCTTCAATATCCTGACCTTCTCAGTGTCTCCTTGCTCATTGTATCCTCTAATAAATGCACTGTAAACTTCCAAGCTGTTGTGATACCCTTTTCCCGCCATTTCGGCCTGAACCTTCAATGCATCATCCATTTCCCCTTGCTCGCAGAATCCCTTGATCAATAATTCGTAGCTCCTCCTAGTCGGCGCAAATTCTTCCATTTTCATCTCATCTCTCAGAATTCCCAGCCCCTCCCTAACCCTCCCCTTCCTGCACATTTCTTCGAGCAACTCATTGAGTGTCGCTGCCTCCATTCTGTATCCCCTCCGCTTCATATCACGGTACAGAAGAAGCCCTGTGTCGACATCACCAACCATGCAATGACCTCTAACCAGATGCTGAAATGTAGTTGCAGTTGGCTCGACCTCACTCAAGATCATCTTTCTGTACAATTCTTCTGCTCTCGCTACCTCTCCAGCTTCGCAGTAGCCGCCAATCAAAGTGTTGAACGAAGTTATATCTGGTCGGATCCCTCTGTGCGCCATTTCTTCAAACAGTTCTGCTGCTTTCTCGACCATGCCCTCGTCACAGAATCCTGCCATCAGAACACTGTAAGTGAAAACGTTCGGCTCACAGCCAAAAGACTCCATCTCCGTTCTAATCTGCTTGGCTCTCTCCAAATTCCCTTCGCGATACAGAGCAAGAAGAAGGGTGTTAAAAGTGCCCGCATTTGGAGGAACCCTCACGCCGGCGACGTCGTCAGGCTCGGAACGGAAAATTTCCATAAACAGCTCGAACCCCGCATCCCATCCCCTGGACCGGCAAGCCAACCGGATCAGCGCATTGGCGGTCCCGACGAGCGGTTGAATCCGGCGCGATCGCAGCGCGCGGACGATCTGTAGGACGTCGAGGGCGGCGGATCGGAGGCGGTGGCGGGCGAGGACGTGGACGACTGCGGCAAATGCGAGGGGGTCGTCGCGGCGGCCGCGATCACCGGGTGAGGAGGAGGCGGTGTCGGTGGAGAGGAGGAAGAGGCGGAGGGCGAGGCGCGGATGGTTGCGGAGGCGGTGGAGGATGTGCACGAGCTCGGCGGTGGAGAGGGCCGCCGGAGGGTGAAGGGACTTGAGGAGCGTCCAACGGCGCTTGGAGCGGTGGTGGCGGAGGACGGATACGGCGGAGGAGACGACGTCCTCGTCGGCGGCGGTGAGGGGCGGCAGAGAGCTGGTGGACGTTGATGACGGGATGGACGGACCAGATGAGGAGGAGAGCGAGAACTGGCGGCGGACGCAGATGGGAAATGGACTCGTGTTGGGTTTTGCCATTTGAATCCACACCTCAAATTTTGGAGGGAATTGCATCTATTTATATGAACGAAAAGTATTGAGCTTGAGTTATTTAGACATAAAAAATATTTTTAAAAATTTTATTTATGATATAAATTGGTTGACTTTAATAATCTCAAATATTTTGAGGTAACTCAAGATAAAATTTATATAAAAAATTAAATTAATTGATTCACTTACTTGAGGACTAAATCATTAAACTAGTGCAATTGGTTAATAAATTGAATTATAGAATAAATTTCAGGCTTAAGCTTTAGGTTGCAATTAGTTAGAGCATATACTTACACCAAATAAATAAATAAATAAATATAATTATTTTTTTTAAGAATAATGATAAAAATTGATAAAATTAGTGCTTGTATACCGCGTATTGTGATAGTTGCAAAAAAATTATAATGCAAGATAATCTATTTTTTTGTGCACATATGATATTTAAATATTTATAATAAAAAATATTGTCAATTGACGATATGGAACATCTACTTTGTAGTAAGTAATAGCTCACAAAGTAATATAATTTTTTTTTTCTTTCAGAAAACACTTTAATCAAATTAGAAAGGAAGATGTAGCTTTGCATAATATAATATTTCTTTATTAAAAGATGAAAAAAAATGAATAAAAGACATTGGAAAAGTTACAGCTTGTATTATTTTATGAAACAGATAATTAATTAAGAAATGAAAGTAAAAAAAAGAAGAACTTGGGGTTCAGTTATGGAATAAAGACATTGGCTATACTTTTGTTCCTAGGGCCCTAAACAAATGGGTAATTTAATTATTTGATTGATCATTTAACACATAGAAACATTTATCTTGTAGCATTAGTTTGCCACTTTGCCAGGATCTATCTATTACAAGACAAAAAAATATAGGATATGCATGTGTCACTGTATTATCCAAATTTTTTTTATAAATACGTTTATATGCCACTATATTAAAAAGTTCCACTTGTCTTATTATGTTCTTGCTATTTTTAACAATATTTTACGAACATATTTGTTATGCCAAATTGACGAAAAAAAATCATACATAAAAGACACAAATATTTAATAAGATTCGCTCTTAATTAGTCTACGTTTTCAAATGGCTATGAAATAAATTTTTTAATATGAAAAAATAGTAAATGATCAGTATATTCTTTGTCTATAGACATAAAAAGTTCCACTTGTCCAAAGTTGCAGTCGTCATTAGGAGGAGAGGGAATTCAGATAAAAGTTGATTAACAATGGATTATTGATGCCCTATTATGTTCTTGATTCCTTAATCTCTTTTTAATGTCTCAATATACACGAAATCTTGCTATTTTAAATAAGAAAAAAATCGCACATAAATGATACAAATATTTAATAAGATTCGTTTTTAATTAGTCTACGTTTTGGAATGGCTATGGAGTTATTCTTTTAATATAAAAAAATAGTAAATAATATAAGATACAGAATAAACTAATCTTTAAAAAGTTTATATAAGGACTCCTAATATAAAATAGAAAATAAAAACTCTAAAATCCGTCTAGATAACATTTTTTGGATGATTGATTGAAAGCTGAAAAATCTTATATCGGGATTACGTGAAAACTAAGATCTTAAAAATATAACCTAAAATCTAGTTAAACCTCTGAATTTCAAAGTGATTTCAGAATGCACATGTAAAGATCAGTATCAAAATCTGTGGAATGAACTTTCACTTGAATAATTTGTCACTGAAACTCCTAACTCAGGAGTCAATGAGTACACTGCCATAGAATTAACGAATTTCAGTCATCTGCACTACCTATCATCACCAAGATATAGAATCACAGAAACCAGATACATACAGTAAAACTCCAAACCAAACTGATGCTTCACTGCTACACATCCCAACCATCTTTCCTGCTATTGAAGCTCCATTTGTTGGCAGCCAAGTTTCCATATAGCTGCGAGAACTTTGCAATGCATTCACTCCTTACTTGGTAATGTGCCTGAGTATTTTTACTGATGGCAACTCCGGAAAACTTCGATGTGTCGATTGCCCATGAAGGCTTCACATACTCTACAGTCTTCTTTGACATGCTTGCATTCACATACAAAAAATTCAGAAGCACATCCTCACAGTTGAAGTACTTGTCCACAATCTCCCTTCCAGCTTTTGCATCCTTACTCCAGTACTTCTCAAAGGCGAATTTATGATCCATGAATGCAGCTCCTGTCAATATCATGTTGTAGCCTCCTTGCTTCCTAGCATACTTCTCATCTCTGTACCTGAGTGGCGTTCCTGCCGCAAGACGAGGATAGAACCCGACAATTCTCTCTGGGTGATCTCTCCATACCTTGAATCCTCGCTCAACATCGTCGCATGTCATCATGATATCATCATCCAGCTCGAGAACTGCCCGCGTTTTTATCGAGGGGTCTATATTGAACCTGTTATTCAAGGAGTTCTCACTCTCCACTCTGATTCTAACTGGCACGGTAGAGTCGAAGTCGCCGATACTTGGCGGTTGGCCTTTGTTCCACACCACAAGGATTTCCCTCACTGAGGAGCATCTGGAGTAGTGCTTCACAAACATCTTCAGGTTCCACAGGCGAGCATCATATGTCATAGTCAGAAGGGTGAATTGGGAGTAGTGTCCATTCACTGGGTAAGCTCCCTCTGAGCCATTGCCTCCATACACATAATTGGTGCCAACACAAGTCAATGCAACTATGAACAGAAATCCAATACCAAGAACCATCCTGCCCATGCAAGTGTTACTCTTGATTCTTCCTAGGAGTGATGTGGTCTTTTCGGCTTGACTGGACAGCCATCTCAACTTAGAATTGAGTTGAAGCTGTTGCATTCGTACCAGAATGGAATTCCCCGGCTTTCTGCAGATCGAGGAGCACCGGCCTTTTTGCGGCACGACACAATTGATTGCACTGGAAATTATCCCGAGTACCACAACAAGAGCTATGGCAGCACCAAAAGCTGTGTACCCTATAACAATCCTGCGAACAGCATCACCTGAAGGCACTGAGTCACCATCCATTACTGCAACCCATTTGCCTGATTGAAGCTGCTGCACATCTAGCTGATGATAACGAGCACCATTCCAAGCGTTCTGACCTTTCTGGGGTTCATCGATACCAAGTTGTACTTCAACTTCCTCATACCTTTCAGCTGTCAGAACCTTCACTTTGAACAGGCGTACACTGCGTCCATAAGTGCTGCCGCAATCTTGGCCCGGTCTATAGAGTTCTCCCTTGTACATGAATGGCCTTCCTGCATTTCTAGCTCCTAAGCTCTTATCCATGTTGTGAACTGGATTCTGTTTGTGTGGTTTCCAGGGACCAAGAGGTGAGCTGCTGTACCAGATTTCGAGCTCTCCGTTCTTTATTGCACCCGAAGCACTGAAATCTGAACCGAAAAGCCAATATCGGTCCTGGTAATTCACAATGAAGGAATCCACAAGGGGCTTCTTAAGAATGACCTTTTCCAATTTCCACTGCAGTGGAAAATCTACTGCTCTATACAGCCGAAGGTCCCCTTTCTTGCTGCCTTCAGGCATCATGTAAATCTATTTTTAGAAAATGAAAAGAGACAAAGCAAGATGAGATTAACTGTTCATAAATGACCCTTTGTGTCATTAAATTTGAGTCAGAGGAAAGGGAATTATCTTACTTTGTTCTGATAAGTGAAAACATATGGATAAGAAAGATGCCAATCTTCATCCAGAACAATCCCCAGGTGCTGCCATGTTGCACCATTGTCCTTGCTAATTGCAACACCGATGTCTCCTTGCAAAGTTATCGAGTTCTTTGTTTCGAAAAACAAATATAAGGTGTCTCCCTGAACATGAATTGCTAGAAGATGTCAGAAATTAGGCTGATACAAGAAAACAAGTTATTCATGATTACAAAATGGAAAAAAATCAAGGATCGTATGTATATGTGTATATATAGGGATTAATGGGCCTGCTGAGCAGTAAAGTTCTGTACTTATTAGATGTTGAAATTTCTATATGACCATAATCAAGTGCTTTCTTTAAAAAATGAGTAACATAACTTGTCTAAGGATTTATGAAAATATATCGGAATTTCCGTGGCACCCTTTATGATCAACAAACAGTTTATTCAAATTCATGTCTACTCTAGCTAATTGTTCTTTATTTCACTTGAGACATGCTACATCTTCATTAGTTGTTGCCATCATGAGCCAGAATTATCTATCAGATACCCAAGTTGTTTATATAATATTAGGCCAAGCACATGCTTGATTTCAGCTGGAACACACCAAATGAAACACTAGTCATATGATCATATGGATGTTTTGATTGTAAAGGCACATGAAGTGTATTCCTGGCATGTCCACCATATAATTAACATTACAGCTGAGCACAATTAGCATCCAGGGTTCCAATATCATACAACTCAAAAAGCTAACCTTAGCTGAAAAAGAAAAAATGGAAAAATCTAACCAGAAATGAAAAAAAAACACTGTTCTTTTACAGGGTACTATATGATTAATTTGCAGTGATGCTCATTCCTGTATACATAAATATATGTATTTGGTCGATGCTTCATCTGAGTGACTACATGAAAAATATACAATTTTTCTTTGAAATGGATTACTCTTTCTTTGCTGAAAATGAACCAAATGGATACAATATAGTCCTTGTACTACAATTACAGAAAGCTTAAATGATCTTATGCATGCATCAGATATGAACAAGCAAAAGGGAAATCAAGAACATCTCTGGTTCACTAACCTGAACAAAGAGGAAAGGATCGGCCACGAAATTGCTCGGAAATCCGGCATCCGACGCGGAAGCGCAGGTGAAGACAGGGTTCGCCACCGGCCACGCCTCGCTCGCGTTCCGCCACACGTCCCACTGCAAAGTCGCTCTCCTTTCTATTAAACCATCCAAAGAACGAAACAAGAAGAAGAGCCTTTGCAGAACCTGAAACCCGAAGTAGAGAGAGAGAGAACTTACGAGCTCTATCGGCTTGAGGGAGAAGGGGGAGTCGCCGTAGAAGACGCCGATGGACCAGGAGCCTCAGGAGCCCTCGCCGTCGGGGCGGCAGCCGAGGGAGGAGGAGAGCGACGAGGGGGCGGGCTTGGGGAAGGGCGAGAAGGCGAGCCAGGCGAAGACGGCGGCCGTGGAGAGGAGGAGAAGCGCGGCGGCGGAGAGGAAGAGGACGGTGGTGCTTTGGAGGAGCGATTGGCGCCACCTCCGAGCTGCTGCGGCCATGGCGGTTGACTTCATTGCAGAACCGTGTCGTGGGTTCTGTTATTTAATTAGTGGTGGCAGTTAAAAGTCGTTGGCGGCCTTCTCTCCATTTTATTTTATTTTATTCATTTTTATTTTCCTCTCATAACTTTATAAAATAATAATTAGCCACTTATTATTCATTTATCAAAATATTAGTTTTGGGAATTCCAACTAGTCAGTGGACTACAACAGCTATCAATTTGATACTGAATTAATACTAAATAAGACGTCACGTCTTTAAATTATTTAATTATAATTCCGTGAATTTTATTTTGTTATGTATTATAATAATGGTAATTATAGGTATGTATTGGCATTATTTTATTTGATAATAATAAAGTTGTGAGTATTGGATTCTTAAGAATGCTAGTCAAGAGATGTGATAGCGAGTAAAACCTGGCGGCTAACTTTTTTTTTTTGTTTTTTTTTTCTTGTTAGAGTATTCGGCAAAAGTGAAGAAGTTTCTGTGTCTTGCTGCATTCAGTGCACTTTTGTGGACTTTGAAAACAGCGAATAATCTGGTTTGTTTTGCACGTTGGATTAATTAGAAAATAAAAATAAAAATATATTTTTATTCAATGTATATTTTCTTCAATGTATATTTTTTAAAATAAAAATAAAAATCACCATAAAATCATTTAAACAAAAGAAATCGCTTTCTAAAGGATCTATTTCTTTTATGAAATTTTCGGCATAAAATTTAGTACAATATTTTTTAAAAAAAATAAATAATAAAAGAATTATATCATAAAGATAAATTTAATTCGAACTGTATCCAAAGATTATTTCTAAAATATAAAATTCAAATTTCAATTCCAACCGCATCAAAATACATAATATGATATAATTTCAATATGTGCCCTTCAAAAAAATACATAATATGACATTAAACAATATTAAAGTATTATATTGATAATAGAAAAAAAAACATGACGTAACACATGTAATAAATAAATATCGTGATAAATAATTCTTCATTTGAATTCTTGCCACGCAAAAAAAATTCGGTCAACTCCCATTCATAATATTGTGCGATTAAGAGAGATAAATTATTGAGACAAAAATATTTGAGATCTGTTAATATTTTTCTTCCAAAAAATATAAAATAAAATCTAATTAAACCTCTAAATTTCAATTTTGCAGATTGATTTTTTTTTGCAACTAGATTTCTAGAATTTTCTTTACTCCTACTTAACGAAAACTATTATGTCAATTTCTTTCAAATATCTCCAAAAAGGTAAGAATCAATCCAAAAGTATCCCCGTTTCAAAAATTTACAAAGTGAGCATATGCTCTTACGAGTTCACAACGGTGGAACAAATTTATATTGGAGTGGTTACTTTTTTTTTCGTGATTCGGACATCCTTATTAATAATCTATATCAACTAATTTGATTTATCAAAATGGTCAGTGGAAGATTAAGATTATTATCTGTCAGCCTTGGCTATTTATTTTAATTTAATTGACGCAACAAGGCACGTTCTTGTTGGAGTGATGCCACTTTTGAATCATTTCGGCCTTTTCTCCCCAGATAACTCAGATAGCAGAAAAGGTTTGCTTTCTATATTTTTCTATTGGAATGCGTATGAACTATCAAAGTGTCACAATACAAATTTCCAATGCTGAGGTTTCTTCTTCCTGTATCATTTGACAAGGACAGATTTCTTCCATCAGTATTGTGAAAAATGAATTATTCATGGATTGTGATTGAATTATCCAGCATAATTCTTCTAATAAACATTAATCACAACTTTGTACAGGTCTTGGAAATAATACAAGTCGAGATAATCTTCCTTGAAGAATTGAATACCAGAACTTGTTCAATCGAGAACTATGCTTTTAGGATATGATGATCCTAAGTACACAACCGCCCTGATTATTAAGGAAGCTGCATTTGTGTGTAATTCATCAGCATTTAACAAGCCCAAACAAAACATCTCCATGTAACCACTTCAATGTGGCACAAAATGCAGCTTAATGGCGGTTGGCAACTGTAGGGTGACTATAATATTCTTCTAGTTTTCAGATATGTGTACATAATGAAGAATGCTGCTACGGCACCAACTATTATTCCGCCTGTTGTCAGCCAAAAAGCAAACTGCACCAAGCAATAATGTTGTATTAGTAGGTATCAGCTAGAATTGCTTTTTACAATGATAATATTATGTCATAAATGTAGGAAATTGTAAGTCAAGAGGAATGTAATGAGTATATTAGATGAGGTTAGGAAATGTACCACATGCTCTTCGAGATAAGATTTCAGATTCATGCCAAATATTCCTGCAAAAGGGTAAAAGTAAATATTACGAAACTGCGAAATGTGGATTTCTTCTAGTTAGCTGAATGACAATGGGTTCCAATTTTCTAGTAGAAACTAACATCTGCAATTAATAAAATTCATACAAATGATTCACCAAAGAAGTGGAAAAATAGAAATCAATTTATTGAAGATTGAATGATGCATCTGTGAGAAAATGACTGAAGTGGCATAACAGGACAATTGAGCAATTTTGAGTGCTAAGAATAGCAATACCTGCTACTAAAGCACCAACAGCAATACAGAATGTTCCAACCTGGAGAAGCAGCTCCACTCTACTTACTTCAAGTCTCCGGGAGCTGTAACGAAGAAATATTTAGTTGAATGTTTCAACTTTGACAATTACAGTGCATTTGAAATAATGAACTGGGAGCCGAGAGCCTAATTGATTAAGTGAAATGAAAAAAGCGACATTGCAAGGCCAAAAACAGGATGATCTTGATGGCAGGCTTCATATACCATGGTTTTCAACACATACTATTGCATTGCACCATTTCCCTTTTTGTTTTATTAGTTAGGAGTTGATAAAATAAAAATAAACAAATTTACCTGGTAAGCAGTTAGTATTCTACTATGGGCAGCATCTCCGTGATACATCCATTATACACATACAAATACATGTTTTATGTTTTTATGCTTCTAAAGAGAGCTGGTTTTTACATCTGGATTTGGTTGTGTTTCTTCATGCTAGTGAGACAAAATAATCATCAATGGACTAGAAGAACAAAAGACCAAGTTAAATGAGTCCAAACAAATATTTACATCCTAAATAATACAAATAGAGAGATAGAAGGACAAATGAAAACCTTAAGTTCACTGAGATTGAATCTTCCATTTCTCTTGCAGAATCGAGAAGTCTTTCAGCTTGACCATGACAGGATTCACATCTGAGGTAAAAAAAAGGAAAACCAATTAAATGTATCATAATATAATGTGTTCTCCAAATAATCCACACATAATATCAATCTTAACAAAAGTTCATGGTTGTCTTATCCCACTGGTTCCTTAGACTTCAATGCAAGCTCAACAAATCCTTTATTCCCAATTTCAGCACCCGTTCTGTTACAATTTCCCATTCTTATTTTTCAGTCAGAAAGCACCTCTTTCTTCTTCCTCTCTTGGTATATGGTTGTTTGATTGTTTCGTGGGTACAAGGAGCTTTACTTGTCCACATTTACTAACATGTTAAATGCCTTCCTCTAAGAAACATGTAAAATGGTTTGAAACTATTAATTTTTTTTCTGGTCAGTGAATGAATAATATTCTTTAAAGAGGTTTTTTTTTTCTTTCTGAAGGAATAGATGCTGATTACTATGATAAGATTTTTTTTAGGGTGAAAAGGATGAGCAGACAGACATGCTACTCATCCCATCTATTGTAGATGTAAGAATGTACAAATGAGACCAAAAATATACAGTATACTCCCAAAGAACCAAAAAACAAGTATACCTCACACTCTCTCCCCACTCCCTAATTATAGCGGAAAAGTGGTATAGAAAGTATTCTCCTTATAGAATCTAGATCTATAGATAAGTAATTCTATTCCTTTGGAGCCGAATCGAAAGAACAATGAGTGGTGTGGTGTAACAATATCTCAAGTGATACAAGTGTCTACGAAATGCAAGCCTCCCTAAGATAATACACTTTATTTTGTAAGAATCCTTAAAATATGTTATGACAGTATGATAGGAAATTATTTAGAGAATGATATTCAAATCTGGATTCTCATAGGGTTATTTGAAGGGATTCATACCTTTGTAATATTTTTTATGGCCATACTATTTAGACAATAATTTGTGATAAAACTTTAACAATTGGCAAAAGAAGATTGTTTTTACATCGAAACTGTCCGTCATAAATCAAGAGGTGACGGACATACATGGATGGCTAGGCATCGTTAGTCATCCTTTTGCCCCTCAAAAAAAAATTAAATAATTCAGAGTTACAGAGATCAGGTTTGACTGAGTGGATGTTTAAGCTCTCTATATTCAGATATCTTGAGTAATTCAAAGGACAAACAAGAAGCATGTCAAAAGAACTTTATGGCTTGGAAGATCCTTTCACATCTCCGATGTATTCCACTTCAATAAATACTTACAGGATCATGTTCTTTCATACTTCATAAGTTTGAAGAATCGTGCATTATATGCAACTTTTTGGGGGTATTGGATGCAAATGTCATGTGGTGAAAAATTGCATAGCAGAAACATGTGTTCAGGATAATTACAAAAACCACATTGAAGCTTGAACTCGTTCATTGAAATGTTATTACCTTTCAAGATAAGTCTCCAGAAGCATTTCAATCTCTTCCTCTTCTTCTACAGAATTCAGAATAAAACAATTCAGCATGTCTCATATCTGAGAATATATTTGAAATGCACTGACAATAGGTCCATAAGAAGTAATTGTGTTGCAGAGTTGACTAAAAGAAATTAAAATTCTTACATAAAAGTAGATCTTCACTAAATTGTTTATATAGAGATAAGAACCTCTACCCATCACCATGATCAAATACACTAAAGAAGAGAATTCCATTCAGAGAAACCAAGTCCAATTATCTTTCTGAAAATATTAAACCTGAAGACAAAGGAAATGACACAAATTCTGGATATAGCTTTATATCTCAAGCATCGTCTTCAGGAAAAATAATGCACAAATAAACTTCAATAATTATATTGGGATTGTCAGTTGCTGACCACCAAGGGATTCTTTTGCAAGTTCTTGTGCATAACACCTCATAATAGGTTTGATCCAGAATTTACATGAAAATCTAATGAAACTATCTTTAAATGGATTTAGCTAAAGATTCGTGGTTCTGTAAAAAATGTAATGAGAAGTATTGCACCTTCAGCAATCTGTTTGTCTAATTGAATGGAGCACTCAATGTTCCCATTCCCTCGAAGTGTACATTTACGACCCATTATACATATGCGACGAATAGCCTGAGTATCTTCTATAAGATCAAGAAGCATCTGTTTGAAAGCTCCAGCTCGTGAACCTAATTCCACCTTTACATACAGAGGCAAAGATACAAATGTAAATGGTCTGAGACATGGAAGAAAGTCTAACTCAAAAATCATATCATACCAAGGTCTGTTTACTAAGGCGAAGCTGTTCCAATACATCAGCTGTTAGCCTATTGGGCAGAACCTCAAGAAGTGCAACTACCTAGAAGGGAAAAGGTAACTGCTCAATAAATCACTGATATTCTAATGATGAAGTGTCATTCTAACATGCATAGATAAAACAGAATTGAAAAGGCAAAGCAAGAGGAAAACAACACATGGAAAAACATGTCTTTTTTCAGGGATTTGGCTTACATCCATTTAGTTGTACGGAATGGTTCACAATTCAAGTTCAGACTTCTCAAGGGTAGATAAGACCATCTTGCAATATTGTACAGGTTGACGTAAATGTTTCAATTGATTAACCCAAAAAGATAGTACCCTGATTCTGAAAACTACTTGACTGAGATTTCACATACAGGTGCATGCATCCACTGCACATTCAAACAAGAATAACATGCATATGTAATTCTTTTAGTTGGTCTCTCACATCTTACATTGGAACACACGAGTTCAGTTTTCATCTACAGTGGCCTTGATCAAGTGACTTAAGTTTGTTCCTGCTCATGGAGCATACCCTATCCTACTATAGGAAGAATGTGTACATGCACTGGATTTTTTTCTTGTTTCTTCAATTTCTTTTTATTAACTCCAAATGCTTTTAAAAAAAAACTCCAAATGTTTTCCACTGACCTTAGCAATCATGTCTATGGTTCAAGTTCATTTTCAGTAATAAAAAAAAACAGTTTGGCATACAAAACTAAGAGAAGGTTTTCAAGAAAAAGAAATAAATTGAATGCACAAAGATAAAAATCAATCAAGGTGGATGATATCATCATGAAGTATAAAATTCAGGAAATACTTTTCTAGTTCAGACCACTGAGATTTCTGGATTCCCAACCTGGAATGCTTTATTCAAAAATATGAATCTGGAACTACTATTAGGAAGCAAGTATTATTTGAGACCCACAAACTTTGATGTTCATTATCAAACAATGGAATGGTTCAAAAAAGAAATGTGCAAGACCATAGTTAAAAGAACAATAATTTTCTTTTTTAAGAAAAATAAATAAGCAATGGAATATTTTTTCTAGTTTTTCTTCCTTCTTGCAAAAAAATAGTTGTGAAAAATAGCATCAGAGCTTCATTGTCAGATGAGATAATGCAATGTTAGAGGTCTGAATGCTTAGTAAACTTTTGAATAGAGATAACCTACATACATCAAACGACTGAATCTTTTTTCTTGTTTTCTATTGAGAGGTGGTTGGATTATTGTAATAACAGTAGAACTAAAGAAAGAGAAGAAACCCAATGGTAAAGCATGTTCTAAAGCTTCATGTATATAATTCTCTCTGTTTAGGACCACAAATATTCTCGCACAACAAGAAGAAAACATACTCACTATGTTCCCATACTCACACGAGGTTCCACATCCATTAGTTTTTGTTCCAATCGTTGTATTCGAGAAATTAATGCAGCTTCAACAACCTACATAACACACAATGTCATGTGGTGTTAAACAAGAGATTTTTGAATAAATAGAGGGCATATAATCAACAACGAACAAATGAGAAAAATCCTATATATGATAACGAAATAAAGGATTCACATTCAGAAAATTAGATTTGTTTCCAATCTTCCTTCATGAGCAACTGTGGAAATATAGCACACAAACCTCAGTACACTTATTACTGATGTTAGAAATAGCATTACTCATTCGGTCAAGGTGCATATTAACAGCATTATAATCCTAATATGTCGAACTCATGTGTTTAATGGATGTGATTTACTCATTTAGCAACTCAATGTCATCATTGTATCAGAACTACCTTGGTATGTCCCATGAACTAAAAATGTAAAGACACTGAAAACAGAAATTTTAAAAGCCTGATAATAATAGGATCTGTGCTTGAACAAGTAAACTATACTCTTGTAACAGCTGAATACGTTAGAACATTTGAAAATCTAAATGCATCATAAGAGAGGCTGATCACTATGGATAACACAACATAAATTTCTCCAAAAGCATGTATTCTTCAATTGTTTTACATTGTCACTGAAAAGTAAAAATTAAAGTACCTCCAGTTCAAAAGGCATGGCAGGGCTGGAATTTGTGTTCTTAGAAGTTAAACGTGGCAACAAATAGTTCAGAAAGGCTTTCCCTCCCTTACTGCACATGTCAAATGAAATAAGACGCTGATCAAATCTAGATGCAGTGAACTTACACCATGAATGAAACATATGCATCAGAATTTGAAATTTTACCGGTTATAGTCGAAAATAAGAACACGTTCATGCATAGCAATTGCACGTAAGGAGCCAAGGTTTAATAGAATAGCATGCTCCCTCACCTACCATACAAAAGAAAATTCAATGTTTGCAAATTGTGATACAATGATGAGTTACCATAGTGCATACATATGTCTGTATTCAGCAACACATATGTAAAGCATAATACACACAAAATGGCTATATATGAAAACAAGTAAACATAAATGTAAATACATTTGAAGGGATGCACTAATGTGCCAAGAGTTTCAGAATTTTCACTGTGAAAATTAGGAATGGATTAATTTTAACCTTATATGCAACTTCTTTTCAATTATGTTAGTTCTTTGGTAGACAAGATAAATAAAAGTCAACGTGAAAATCTGCTTTACTTAAGAAAGAGAACATCCTCCATTATATAATCATGAAGAAAGAAACAAACTAGGCTAAAATAAATCCCTTTACCAGTAATGAGGGCATTGAGTTCATCAACCATAGTGAAGGATCAACGCTCCTGATATCTCGTGGGCGGAGGCCTAAGGTGGAAAAAACAAGTCATGAAATGGCATATATGATATTGAGAACAATTGCACCAAGGACCAGGTGTATGAATCTCATCAATCTTTGATTCATCTATCATGGCATGAAGTTTTAACTTTTTTAGACTCATGGCATGAGGACTTCAATATTGCTCTGACACTACAATGTGCATACTTAGCAAACAGCATTGTGATGGAAGATGGTTAACTGATGCACCCAATCAAAGAAAATGAAATTGTATCAAATTAATAGACCTCTTAACCCTTCTGGAAGGCACTTTAAATGCACTAGACAACACAACATCAAACTTTGGAAAAGCTTTTTAAGCTGAAATCAGAAGTGTGCACAAAAAGAATATTTCATCATGTTTTGAAGAGGAACATTTCCTAACGTTGAAAAGACCATACTTGCATCCCAAATGAAATAAGCTACAACTTATGTTGCAAGCCGAACATGACTGTTAGGGTATGACTCATAGCAAGAATGAGCACGATTCTTTTTGTTAGAGTAGTGAAAACACTCTTTTTAAGTGAAAGTGAAACATCCTCTAATTGTCTAAAGCAAAAGAAATTGCAGAAAGAACATAGTTTGAAAAGATTCTGAGTTCCCAAAGACATACCGCTTGACTTCAACAGCTGTCTCCTGTTAATCTTCTTTGTTGATAAAATTCCATCCGACTTCACTTCGATCACCTGGGAATTCAAGCATCGTATATGAAGTTAAGCAAGAACTTGAATGATACGATCGGTTGTTAACTTCATTGAATTCTGTCCTCAAGAAACACGCATAAGCAAAGTTTGATTCTACAATGTTCTCGACACAGGATTCATAATTAAAACAAGCTGTTCAAACAACATCAATAGAAACTTTAGAACATCACATGACATATCAAGCGTTGGACGAATTCAGCAAAAAGCAAGCATTGAATGAAGGAGAAAACCAACTAGCAATCACCTCATACACGGGCTCCTTGATACCCAGCGAGATCGAATCCGCCGACGCGGCACTGCGCCGGAGCCGCAACGACTCAGAGAGGGAGCTCAAACCCGCCTTGTCGCTCTCCTCGATCACCCCAGAGACCTCCCCGTCCCCCACCACCTCCTCCTCTTCCACCTCCTGGGCGACCGCGGCGCCATCCTCGCCGGTCCTTCCCCCAGCCAACGACCTAACCTTCGGCTCCTTGGACCTCGGCGGCGAGGAGAAGAGAACCGGGGAGAGGAGATCCGGGAGGAGCAGCTTACCCCGGCTCCTGCTCGAAGGTTTGCCCCATAGGGAGGCGGCGGCCGGAGGGAGAGAGAGGAGATTACGGGGTTGGTGAAGCGACTGCGGCAAGTCGAGGAAGAGAAGGAAGGAAGAGGAGGAGGAGAAGGCCATGCGACGGCGGCAGCGTGGAGGAGCTCAGGAAGCGCGGCGGGCGCAAGGCATGAGAAGGCAAGGCTCGCCGGGCGGCGGCGGTGGCGGCGGCGGCCAAGTCGCGCGTCGTGGTCCCAAGTGAGAGGCGCCGGTGGGAGATGAGAGGTGAGTGAGCGTGTTATCCACTTGTCTGTTACTGGTAAAGAGTAAAGAGATATATGTGAGTTAGTATTATTGGACGTTGACGGCAACTTTGACTCCATGTGGCCTTGTTGCCAGTTGCCACCAAAACCTTGTGGCGTCCATGTAATTTTTAAAAAAAACTGAAAAATTCTTATAAATATTTTCAAAAAAACTGAAAAATTCTTATAATTAAAAATATAAAATATTTCCATTTAGGCTTGAAATAACAGAACAACAGTCCAATTAAAAATTAATGTTCATGGTGGCATTTGGTTAGGGAATTATGGTTCCCAATATATAATTGATATTTTTAATATATATATATATGATTATTCGTTATTGTGTATTATATTAGTCTTGATCTTTTATATTTTGTCCTATTATCTCCTCCAAAATATTTTCCTAGAAAAAAAAGTTAGTTTGAAACTAATTATGAACTGGATATTTAATTGAAAAAAAAATATGAAGAATTAATTTGAAATACGAGTCAAAATTTTCTCAAACATCCTCTTATTAAATTTTTATTATTACTTTTGACATTAAGTTTTTTTAAACAAAAAGTAAAACATGGATCGTCCATTTACTTTTATTTTTTTTCAATTGTCATCACAAATTTTCTAAGCTTCGTCTTTAAGACATTCTTAAATAAAAAAGAACCACTTATCACTTCACCATAACTCTCATTTATCACTCCATAATTCTCGTTGGTCTTGATTTGTTCGTTTTAATTAAGCTGTTGTTTCATGCCAAGCACATATATACATTGTCACACGAAAAAGAAAAAAAAAGAAATTACATAGAAAAAACAAAAAGATCATGCAAACATTACTTTGGTTTTTAAAAAAAAAAACTAAAATTACAGATAATAACAAAAGGTTTTAAAAAGCTAAAATTACATATAATAACAAAAAGCTAACATCACAATGGAACCGTATATATTAATAAATTCAATCAGTAATTGGACTTTCAAAAGATTATGCAAACTCCTAATATTTCTCTTTTAAAGACTCTCTCACCAAACCCAGAACCATTTCTTTTAATTTGGTTGAAGAATCGAACTAACACAAGTACCACTACTACAGACAGAGATAACTTCAAATGCTCAGATGTTGAAAAACACTTCTTGTATTGCAAAACACCCCCGGGAACATTTTACAGAACAAATTGTCTTTACCACATATATATACATATATATTAGAGAGAGAGAGAGAGAGAGAGAGAGAGACCCACATCAACTGATGTGGCAGTTCAGGACATTTTTTACTTTGGTTCAGATAGAAGAGTAGATGATAGGATGTTAGAACAATATGAAGGCACATGATATGAAGCATGGGAGCCATCAGTCATGTGAAGGCAGGTACAGCAACTTATAAGCTTCAATGACTTCCAAATGCCACATTGCTTCTCTGTCAGGTGATCCTGAAAGATCTACAATTTTATGAACCTGCAATAGAACAGAAACTCTGGATTGAGTTGAAAACATCTTATGTGATTGACATTTGAAACAAATTACATAAACCATAAGTGACAATGTTGCCATACTCAGGGCTATAAAACTTATAGATTGTTGAAAGAATAAAAGGTGTTGGCATTCTACAGAACAAGAACCAAAATCATCACCAGTCTATATGTTTACAGATGATTATGATAAACTAACAATTGCCTTTGTTTCATTATGCAATGTTCTATTTGAATAACTTGTTCAAGTTGGAAACCAACCAATAAAGAAACAGGATTTAACTCGAAGCCGAATGTAATATTTTTGAGATCACAGCTAAAAGCATCTAACTTTGACACTCGAGGTCCAAAAATAAAAGGAACATAAAATATTATCTCTATTCTCTACTTGCCACCAATGTTTCATCCAGTAGTAACTTCTCTACTCAATAAGTAATGCATCCTGGAGAGACAAACCTGCATTTAAAACTCAAGACTGCTTTCACTTGTCAAATACAGATCCAACAAACTTCTGAAATATCCTTCGTTCTTTGGATTTCATGCCCTTAAACCACAGAGCACATTTATAATAATTCTATTTGTCAAGGATTCTGCTTTTGTAAAGAATAAACCTTAAACTTCAAATGCATCTGACTTAATTTAAAAAGTTTATTTCCTCTAACACCCTCTCAACTATAAACTTTTCTCGGCATCTAAACCTAAACTATAAATTTACTAATTTTAATCCTCAAGCTTATCCAGATTTTTCAATCCAGTCCTTCTGTTAAATTTCATCCTTGTTAACTTAACAGAAGGACTTGATTGACAAATCGGAATAAGTTTAGGGACTAAAATTGATAGGATTAAATACAGAAAAAGGATAGTTGAGGGAGTGTTAGAGGAAACAATTCTATTAGAAAATACAATCATGCCAAATATTTGAGCCCAACATAAATGATATTCAGTTCTGGTTGGCATCAAACACTTGGAAGGAACATTTTCATCCTGGGTTAAAAAAAAATATTAATTAGAGAGAGGCTGGATGATTTGGCAGGCACAAGAACCCTTGCCCTAATACCTAGTTTCATTATCATAAATCTAAGTATTAAGTAGGTTATAGACTGTACATATGGATAGAAAATTGAGAAAAAATTACAATTGACAAATGATATAGATAGACGTGTAAATGGTTGTTAGTTGATATTTACCATCAAAACATAAACAACTATGGAAAAGTGAGGTGAATTCTATGTAATAAAATTCATTTATTTTACATGCACCTATTACTTTCGTTGATCCAATCACACATTTAAGTATATAAGACTGAGATATTTGCCTCAAAATGATATTTCATTATTTCAATCTCGTCGCAACTTAATAGAAATTTATCAATTTAGCAATCTGATATCAAAATTGACCATCATGCATCTGAAATATCATATTTTCTTTTAGATTAACAACAGAAAGCATTATGGGCATCTATGCTTACAAGAGTTAAGTAAATGAGGAATGAGGGACAACAAAAGGTCAATAACAAACATGGACAATATTTTAAATGAAACCAACAGGGGCTAAACAACATACGATCAACATTAACTAGCTCCTTCACAGTTAGGTCTAAATTCTAATCTCTTCTTCTCTTGATCACTGGCTTGAAGATTGATGCTTCTCTAACTTTCAGCTTCCTAGAATAAGAAAGCTTCAAGGTGACTTAACTACTTTTTGTTAATTTCTTCTAGTTTCCTAGGTGATCGAGTGTAGAGCAGCTAGAAATCTAGCTTCATCAATAAATTTATTAATAAAAAAGCCTAGGCTAACCAACTAAGAAAGCTTCTGTGACACACACATGGTGGTAGCCTGAACGCTTAGCCTTCCTGGTGTCAAAGTAATAGCTATGAATACTCCCAGAAAAGGGTAGACTTGGCAGAGATCTTATTCTGAGATGTTGTTGGATTGTGATGCCAGTGGGTCATCTAAAGCGGAAGACTAATCCGACACGAAGTCACTTCAAAGTCGAACGCTTTTGACAAGTACAGAATGGAATCCAATTTGTGTTGTATGCACTATTACCGGAGGGATGTTCAATAATGATTCATATAGTACTATATGTGGAGTCGATAAGTTAATTCCTATTAATGTCTCTAAAAGTTGAAAGTCACCTATTACAGACAAAAAAAGACAATATATCATTCTGCCGGAAAATGGGAATATCAAATTCCGAACAGAGATAGTATCATGGTCATAAATCTTAGTACAATAACTTTTGCCCTAATAGCTAGCTTCATGTCATAAATCTAAGTACTAAGGAGGTTCCGGATTGTCATTTAAGAGGATTTTGGCAAAACCTTATTATGTAAAGGTGAAAGGGAAAATCCTAAAACATCATACAAAACAATTCTGCTGCTTATAAAGCTAATAAAGATTGAATCTTTAGCTCATAGTAAGATACCTTGATTGCAGGATAGCCATTAGACCGTGGAGCTATGTACGGACCCACAACCATTACATACATTCCTGAAATTAGACAATCAACATCAGCAACACAAATCTGAACAGAGTGAGAAAAATAAAAGAGAGGAGGCAACCAATTATATGATCATTGCGTACCAATCTTCCATTCATGGGCCTCCTGGGAAAGGAGGAGCTCAATGACGCCTGAGCCGTCGTCGAGGAGGAAATGGCCCTCGCCGGAGCCCGGAAGGAGAACTCCCTGACTGCAGAAAGAAGCCGTCATTAACCGGATAGCGGAAGCCGAAGACTTCGTGTGAGAAGGGGTTAAGAAAGGGCAGGGATGGCCGGATGGGGACCTGCAACCAGGCGCGCTGGAAGCGGATTCCGAATAGGCTCATGACGGAAGAGGCGCCGGCGGCGGCGGCGGTCGCGCGGGCGCCGTGAAGTTGGCAACAGAAGAGCTTGAGGGCGGCGAGAGTGTAGTCCATTGCCACTCTTTTGGGTCTGGTGCAAACCAAACAAATACTTAGTATTTGATTTCTCGTAATTGTAATTTTAGAATATAAATAATTATAATTGAAAATTATAATATGATTTATATTTATAAGAGTTATTTTTCTTAATTTTGGATAGACGTAAATAAAATTCTAAAAAATAAATTACGTTGTTTGTTGTTTGATTAAAGTTAAAATTTTGAAGTATATATTTAGTTATAATAAAATATTATCATATAATAATAAACAAATTATTAAATAAAATATAAATGAAATTTAAAATTATTTTTTTTATTTTTTGATATAAATACATTTATATGTAATTATATTTTCGGCGTAACTTGCTATATAGTAAATACAATTACATGTTTACATCAAATCAAAAATAAAAATTATGTTTACAATAATTGGAATGATAATTATCATCAATTACGTCAAATTAAACACGTCCTACAATTTGAACTTGTGGTATGCAATATCACAAGGGATGCGAGAAAATATAAATAAAAATAAACATAAACATAAAAAACTTAATATCTAAAAACATATTTAAAATTATGAAATGCGTATAATAAAAATTATAATGTCTAAACTATGATATTAAAATACAAATATGCTATCCTCGTTTACCTTTAAAATATATTAAACATTTTTTTTAATTCTCAAAAATGTCCGTATTTTCTTTCTTCGAATTTTGTTCATCGGACAGTTGAGATGTTAAAAAAAACTTTTAACCAATAAATAAAACCGACATTGAATGGTTGATCCAGCAAATGATTTCTAAAAAATTATAAAAAGAATTTCATTTGTTTGATTTCGTGAAAAAGTCTACGAATATAATTAACTTTTCTATAGCACATATGAAACAATATTGATACATTGAGCGAGAGACGTCAAAAGTTGTAATATAAACACGAAAAATAGTAAAACATTTATTTTCGATGTCTTCATATTGATATCTGTCACTGGTTCGATCAATTGCTGTAACCATTAACCCCTCAGCATACGGTATATATACACCTGAAAGATCGAACGCACTCATCTGTAAACGAATAAATTGAAGCTTTTACTTGCACGAAAAAAGTACTGATCAAATATGTATACATATATCTGTTCATCAATTTTGCTCTGATCAATCACGGGGATATATGCGAACGTTGAGCCTTCGGAGCCACACGGAGTGCAGGAGCATATGATACATATCAAACCTCTGCGGCACGCCGTTCACCATGAAGTGCCTCCGCACCATCACCACCCTCCTCTGCATCCTTATGTACTGTCTCTGCGATATCCCGCTAAGTATCTTCTTCAAATTCGGTATGTCCTCCATCGGCACGTCCACGGAGAACGCCTTCCAATTGAGCACATCGCTGAACGGGAGCACGTAGTGCGAGCTGATCGTCACCGGCACGCAGCCGAGGTAGATGGCCTCCACGATCCTCGGGCTCGCCACCTCGTACCCGCTCGGGCACAGGCAGAACTTGCTCCGCCGCATGTACTCGTAGTAGCTCACGCCCTTCGGGAGGTACTCGTGCACCTGCATGTCCTCGTCCTTCCCCTTCCAGGCCTTCAGGACCAGCGGCCGCACCGGCCCGTGGTTGCCCCCCGCGAAGAAGGCGAGGATGTTGCGCTTCGATGGGGATGGCCCCCCGACCATGCCGATCAGGTCGTCATTCTTGATGTTGATCTCCGGCAGCGCCGCGTCCTTGGCGGGGTTGAATCCCTCGGACGTGTTCGCGTTGCATAGGACGCGTATGGAATTGTGGTACAGCTCCGGCACGGCCTTGGAGACCATAGGCCCCTGCAGTAGAGCACAAATCATTTAGCAAACCTTGTTGTGCATGATTGTTAATAAAGCGCTTATCGGAATTACTAATGATTCCAATTCAAAAGATTAATCATATGTTCGAATTGCAGTAGAGCACACATTATTTAGCAAAACTTGTTTACGCGCATATCAGAATTAGTAATGATTCTAATTCAAAGGATCAATCGTATATTCGAATTGCGACTTACCCAATCGTGGCATGAGAGCATGAAGTGGTCCGCGCCAAGGCTCCTGTTCCAGTACGGATGCCTATGAGAGATAAGGTTGATGTAGTCGGCGATGGTCCTCCTCATCGGAGACGAGTCATGGGAATCCCGCTCATAAATAAACTTGATCATCTTCACCACGCTGAAGGGCAGGAAGTGGACGTGCGCGAGGTCGGGATCTGTAGTCCGGAAATGTCTGTCCATGTCCAAGCTGTTGATAAATCTGCCTTCCGAAGAGTATATGCTCCGGCAGGGACCATCGTGGAACAATGGCGGCTCCCCTTCTTCGTAGACATAGACCTTGAATAGCTTCTCCATTTCCAAATAACTCCTGATTACGAAGAATTAGAACACAAAGTTTAAAAGCATTCTATCTCTGTTCAGTAAGTACTCATGAACTCTGTTAATATGATGACTACTAGTTACAGCTGATTAAGGTGAAATCAGCAAAGCTCCGATACGCACCGGTGAAAGGCACGAGCGTTCCTGTAAATTGCGCCTTGGGGGACATAATCTGTATAAGATATCTTCTTTTCATCGGTTGAATTGCGAGCAGCTTCTCTGATGACAGCTCGGGCCTTGGCCAGACCAAGCTCCAATCTCTTTAATTTCGCATCCTGGCTTCTTTTCGAAGGACTGCCGCTCTCATCATTTGAAGTTTTCTGTTGGATTCACAGCATGGAATGATCAGTGATGTACAATTTCATATCGTCCTTCAAAATGTTCACATGGAAATATGAAGATAGTTCCTGGAAAGCTACAGAAATTTATGTGCCACTACATTGTTTGGAGGATGTCACTTGCAAAAAATTTGTTATGGAACTGTACATTTATCTCACCATGACATGGTGAGAATTAAGTGCTGCAGTTAATGGTGATGGAGAGGATGCTTTTGTCACTAACTTAAACAAGTAGCAATCTGTCAAACCATAAGTTAGTTTTTGTTGTTGTTGTTTAACAACCAAAGTAATTGATTCAAGAGACAAGAAATTAGAATTATATTAAAATAATGACACAAAGTTATAGTAGGACAAATAATGTCACAAAATCCAAATTCAGTTTTCACATTATATATATCCTTTTTTTTCTTATTTACCTTTTCCTGCTTAAAATACATGAGCATCTCTTATACAAAATGTAAAACAAAGACACATTGGAAACTTCAAGAACTCTATAATTGGGAGAAAATCGCTACCATCATTCCATACTCCAAGGGGTGGCCGAAGCAACATCCAAGTAGTCGTTGAGCACCCGGTAAAAGAAAAGGTTGAGATCTGCCTTATGCATTAGCAAATTCCCCACTATTTCAACTCAAAGTTTTATATTATATATATATATATATATATATATATATATATATATAGAGAGAGAGAGAGAGAGAGAGAGGGAGAGAGAGAGTTGAGATCTGCCTTATGCATTAGCAAAATCCTCACGATTCCAATTCAAAGTGGTGTAATTTGGACTTAGGACATATATATGTGTGTTCAATGTATCTACTAAGCACCTAATGCTTATTAGAAATGTTGAGCACATCCTAGCCATCTAATCCATAACTAATGGTGGATGGTAAAATTGATAAACAAACATTACTTATAAAATTCACCGTTGATTATGAATTAGATGATTAAAATATACTCAATATTCCTACTAAACATCAAGTGTTTAATAGGTACATTAANGACGATAAACATTGATATATATATATATATATATATATATATATATGTGTGTGTGTGTGTATTACTGTTCATGAATCTAATTATAGTGAGATAACATATGAGGCTTGATTACAATAGTACTCTCCTTGTACACACCAACCTATATATATATATGAAGGTTCATACCATTCAACTCTCCCTATATCCTATTAGGGTAGTTGGAACTGTTTACACAACCAACTGCATCACCTTCACCACTGTAGCTAACTGTTTGGCTATGCTAATTTTCTTCCATATACTGGTTGACCTTTATAGTACATTGTCACCAGGATTAGTCAAGTATACATCATCTCCTAAATATATGTACATAGTTTTGGTACCTACCTAGGCTTAAAATATTAAAATACATTGGTCAATATACATCATCCCCTAAATATATGTACATAGTTTTGGTACCTATCTAGGCTTAAAACATTAAAATACATGGGTTTAACGTTAATCCAAATCAAAGTAAAACGGTTAACATTTTCCTAGGCAACTGTAATTTTCTAAATGAAAGGGGCTACTTGGCGTGTGCATTAATTTCGTTTGAGCCATGCTTCATCTCCTCCTTGGCCACCTAAAACAATGCATGCTATGTGGATTTATGGCCACGGGAACCGCACACGCCCAAGGCAGCCGTAATTAATTAATTTTCCACTTTGCTAGCGTTACAAATTTGATTAATAAAAAAATAAAAAGAAAATTGCATGGGGAACCATCATCGTCATATGACTCATATCACATTCCTGGTCGCAATGGTGCCCTTCAATCAAAGCGTTACTACCATTTTTTGCATGGTAAGGTTTCAATTCCCTTTCGATTATAACTGTTGCAAAGATTCCAATTCAAGCTTCATGATGCTTACTGTCAAAAGCTATGTGCTGTTAAAGCATTAACACATTTCATAATACAATTCAATGCTTGGCAAAAGGTGCTGTTAAAGCAGACTAAAAATATGGTCCTTTTTTTCATATTTTTTTGATGATATGAAAAAAAATTTCAGGATCATATTTGTGGTTTACAGTGGAATTTTTTTCCTAATTAATTTCCAAATTATGTAAATGTATTACATATGTAGGAAAACAAATAAATAGAGGAACAAAAAAGAGACCTGGAACTTTGACATGCAAATTAACTTGAAACTAGGAACATAACCAAAGTACATAAAGAAGACTCACCGGCTGTGCCGGAATCGGGGTCGGCGTCGGCGGCGGAGTCGGCGGCGGAGATGGCATCGCTGGGCTTGAAGGCGGACCTGATGCGTTAACAGGAGTACTAACACCTACTACAGCAACACCTTGTCGGATCCCCACAACCCCTCCGCCGTTCGCATCGCCGGAACCGCCGAGGCCGACGGCGTCCTCGTGAGAGGAGAAGAGAGCGTGCGGAATGAGCCACAAAGAAGTCGAACTCTTGGTGTCCGCGGCGAGAAACACGAAGGAGACCAGCGCCAGCGGAACCACCACGAGCAGCGCCCTCACACTCCTCCCGTAACCATGGGAGGACGACGCCGGCGGCGGAGACGACGCCGACGACGACGATGACGAATCCATGGCGGCCATGTCTATCAACACCTGACGGCGATCATGGCATCAGAAGAAGAAGAAGAAGAAGCAGAACTAAGTAGATATATGCGCTTGTGTTGACTGTTCATTACACCTCCCTCCGCCCCTTAAGAAATGGTTTTGGTTCTTTGTTGCATATGTGCAAATATTTAGAGATGGGAAATGAACTTTGATTAGAATAATAAAACGCAGTAAATGGCCATGTTCACTGTTACCATATATTATTTTCGCATGACGTATCTGTTTTTATTAAGGAATTTATTACGAGGGGAAAAAATTAAATGTGAGAAAATTATGGATGGAGAGAGAGAGAGAGAGAGAGAGAGAGAGATGTTGTTGTGGTGTGGTGTGATCTTGATCATGCATGGCCTTTTTGGCCATCCGGTTTCATATTTTTGCTAATCATGCACCAAAGATTGCATGGGGATGATGGGTAAAAAAATGCACATCATGATGCAGTCAAAGTGACATTTTGTCTCTTGTAAACATGGTTTTTATTTTACTTAAATACTTATGTTAATATTTCATACTATTTATTATTTCAAATATTTTTTTTAAGAAAATGCATATAAAAAAATTCATATGCACGACGAACCCATATATAATGTAGAAGCCTTATTCATTCAATTTTTTTTAAAAAAATTGGGCGGACCCATACTATACATGTATAGTATGTGGAGAAGGAGGGAGACTCGTTCTTCCGCAATTTTTGATATATAAAATATATATACATATATATTAATAATTACAGTTAATAAATAAAATAAATATTAATAAAATAATATAATTATTTAATTAATTTAATAATTATAGACATATTAGCTCTTTTTAATTTTTTATAATTTATTTTTATATATTTTAATTTTTCATAAAATTCATGAGTTTGTCCATTAAGACTAAGCAAAATCGGGTTCGGGACTGGATCATCCTGATCCGGTTTTGACCAGATCTCAAGAAATAAGATCTGGACTCGGACTCAATCCTGGTAGGGTCCGGAACTGGGTCGTTTCGATTTAACTGAGAATAAAATCAGGACGACCTGATTGATTTGATTTTTTTATTATTATATAAAAATAAATTTAATAAATTATTAATAACTATAAACTCTTTTTTATTATGCAATAGTAATAAAATCAATTTATATGTTAAATATAATATAATATATAAATATTATATATATATATATATTATAATATATTTATATATTATAATATAAGAGAATCGAGTCAAAAATAAATTCGAATTTTTTAAATCCGAACTCAGTCCCGACCCAGTTATATTTCGGAATATTCATAAAAATTCAAGTCGAATCGAATCGAGATAATTGGATCGGTTCGAGTCATGCTCAGATCTATCGTCCATGTTCATATGTTACTGATATTTGATTAATTCAATTATCGAATAGATGCGATGAAGATACATTTTGAATAAAATAATCTTTCAAACATTTAAACTCAATATTACTAATTTTTATCTTTGCAAAGTATAATCTCACTAATTAATTATATCGATTATTTTTTTCTTAATCCAAACAATTTAGTAGATAAGTGTATCTTTTCTATTTGGCTTGCATTTTTGTTTTGGAATCTTTGGCATGTTTCATATGGATACAAATGTGGAGAAATGTGATGATGAAGTTATCAACAACTGGGTTTGATTCATGCATGTACAGCTACAAAAGAAGAGGACGCTGTTGAGCGACCATTTAATTCGGTTTCTTTACTAATTTGTACATGGCGTGTTTGTTATAATAGAAATAGTGAAAATATTGAGGGGCATAAATATAAAGTATTCTTTTTTCGCCATATATATGCAATTGAAACTTTATTCCACGGCATTAATGCTTTGTTAGTCAAACGAAGTATCATTTATTAAAGATTTATTATTATGTAACTAAAAGAGCGTCTAGTAGGCTTCTAGATTTTGATATTTACATAAAAATTGGAAACCCGAAATATAAATAAAAGTATTATTGAACAGAAAAGATATTCCTCCAAATAGAGAGACAAAAAGATTACTATTTTGGTCACAAAGTGATTAAAATTAGTCATTGTCAATTATTGTTTGACATCTCAATTTTATATATGACCGTGTTTGAGCCGGTTGAGTTTTTTTGTCCGAGAAAAATATTCCACATCCATTTAGAAGTAGGAAAAATCGTCGTATAGTAAGTTTCTTTTTTCAATGGGCCCTATGTTAAATAAAAAATAAAATGGGTTAAATAAATGAGTTAATATATATATATATATACATATATGACATTACAACTAAAATTTAAAAGTTAATATTTGATTTTTTATTATATCATATGTGAATTTAATAATATCATAGACGGAATATTAAATCATACAAAAAAAATCAATAAAAAGTGCCCGGACGATTTTTAATATAGCTCTCACATATAAGTTTTTCGGACTATGAAGTTTTACTTTACACACATGGATATTTTATACTTTTATGTACATCAAGTAAATTAACATGTATGAATTTTTCATAAGTGTAGTTGTAACGCTTCGAAATACATCCTACCACGATAACCAATCAATATTCGTCATGTGCTCGGATGATTTTCGAATACTACAAGACGATAAACATTGATAATTATGATCAATACAAATAAGAACTAGAACATGACAATATAGATGGATCAATATAGAACAAAAATCAGCGGAAGACTAATGATGTCATGACATAAGTACGAATCACGAAAATTTCAAACATAATTTAACAGAAAATATGATTCAAAATTTGACAATAAACTTTAATGCAAGATACATTATCCATAAATGTCACTTGATTTCAAAGGAACATATATCAACTTGCTCGAAGGTGATACATAGTCACGATATATACAATATAATTGAGAGACAAGACTATAACATAAAAGAAAAAGAATCTAAGAAGTATTATAACTCATCCATGTGCGACAATCATCATGAGCATAATCATCATCATGTAAGCTCCATCACTTCTCATCTGTAGGAGACATTCATCTCGATCATTAGAGTATGTAAAGGTGAAGACTATGTGAATCATATCACCTATATATACAAAAAAAAACTGCATGGTACGCATATAAACATCATAGTAAGCATTGAGAATAATATATAGTATTAACCCAAACTTAAGATCAAAATATGATCATTCATCTTTTCTTTATTTTAGTTTCTTAGCCAATTATGCTCAATGACTTAACTTTAAGTCCATCTTTCATCTTTACTTATTATCTTATCTAAGTTTATGCATTATCATTATAATACATCATTAATTTATCTTAACTTTACTTTATTGACATTGTCGATATAATATCACATATACTTAGCATTATCAATATAATACATCTTTAAATATGAATATCATACTTTATATTGACTTTCAATGCACATAGTCCCTTTGGCTTAATTTCATTCTTTCTCTTTCTTTATGTTTCATCTTTCTTATCACGTGACATCTTAGAAGTTAACTTTTAACTTCTCATGAGTCATCTCAAATGTAACATGTCCATTTATTATTTTTTTTTATTAAGAGTCTTAAACACATATCATTATTTAGGTTGATCAAATAAAAGATGCACTTTGCATCCCCCCCCCCCATATTGTCACTCTTAGAGCAAGAAAAATTCACACACCGACTAAGACATATGACTTAATTTTCTCGAAAAACTCACACAACATCTTCGATGCTGAATATATCTTTCTCCTCTTTTTCTTTAGATATGCTTAGACTTGTTTTAATACATCTTTTAATTATAATACATCAATCAACAATACAATCATCACATAGTTCAACTTTTAATCTAGTTACAACTGAACATGCCAATCGTGTCTAGATTATCGTCATACATCACATCAATGATGTTACTCAATATCTATCATGCTAAGTTGATCATAAACATAAGTGTGTGATATAGCATGACCTTAATGTCGAATTTGTATCATTATTGACAATTTAAAAGCAAATTTTTACTTCTCTTTCGTCAATATAGGCTACCAGTATTGTCGATACTATCAGTATTGAGAATACTACCGCCCAATATTTATCAATGCTACTAGTATCAATCAGGGCGACCTACTAATGTTGGGCAGTATGGTCGTATTGATCAAAATAACCTGACCGTATTGATCAATACAATCGTATTGGTCATCATGGTCCTTGTCATTCCACTCCTACCAACTTGAGCGAAAAGATCTTGGGCATCCATATTGGCCAGTACAGCCGTATCGAATACTCCGTCCTCTTTTCCATTGGTCAATACAGTCCTTGCCCTTACACTCCTATCAACTTGGGCAAGAAGATTTCAAGGGATCCATATTGGCCAATACGGTCGTATCGAATCCTTCGTCCCCTTTTTCATATTTTGAGCTATATCATACATAGATCGTTCCAATTCATTTTTCTTTGATTTCTAACATGAAATTAGTCATAAAGCAGGGCATAACATGTAACATCCCTGACCAATGCGTGATATTGTCCGCTCTGGGCCTTAGCCTGCACGGTTTTACCAAAACGCGTCACACCTAGTGAAGGGCATGTCCCCATATATATCCAGAATCTCTCCCGTGACTTGTGCATGTGAGACTAATCCAAGGCATGCCTCTTGCATCCTTTCCCCCTTAAGGGACTCAACGTCCTCGTTGGGTGATCTCCCACCATGACACAAAGGCCCACGCTGAGTGGCTCTGATACCACATGTAACACCCTTGACCAAGGCGTGATATTGTCCGCTAGGCCCGCACGATTTTATCAAAACGCGTCACATTTGTATCAGAGTGGCACAACGGTCTATTCCCCTTAGGGACTCTTGATCAAGGCGTAATATTGTCCGCTCTGGGTTGTAGAGGTGGCTCCTAGTTAAGGCCATGTTCCCATATATACCCAGCATCTCTCCCGTGACTTGTGCA
>LTAE01000133.1:0-31483 GCA_001647135.1 Pontederia paniculata | reverse complement strand
GATGCAAGAGGCATGCCTTGGATTAGTCCCACATGCACAAGACATGGGAGAGATGCTGGGTATATACGGGAACATGCTCTTCTTTAGGTGTGACGCGTTTTGGTAAAACCGTGCGGGCTAGAGATCAGAGCGGATAATATCACGCCTTGGCCAAGGATGTTACATGTGATATCAGAGCCACTCCGCGTGAGCCTCTGTGTCATGGTGGAAGATCATTCAACGAGGACGTTGAGTCCCCTAAGCGGGAAAGGGTGCAAGAGGCATGCTTTGGATTAGTCTCACATGCACAAGTCACGGGAGAGATGCTGGGTATATATGGGAACATGACCTTAACTAGGCGTGACGCGTTAGAAAGCCATGAGGGGCTAAGTGCTACATCGTGAGTGCACGATGAGAGCCACCTCTAGAACCCAAAGTGGACAATATCACGCCTTGATCAAGAGTCCCTAAGGGGAATAGGCCGTTGTGCCACTCTGATACAAGTGTGATGCGTTTTGGTAAAACCGTGCAGGCTAAGGTCCAGAGCAGATAATATCACACCTTGATCAGGGATGTTATATAACATATCAAATATCATATATCGTTCTAATTAGATAAAAAAATCAAGTCCTAATCTATGAAACATGGCATAAATCCTACAAATGCAACTCTAGGTTTTTTCTTTCTAAATCCTAGGTCTTCCTTCTCCATTTGCATGTTTGAACTTATCTAGGCTTAATGTTGACATAAAAATTGAATTGGGGAAGAGAGGATCATCTTTACATACCTTTTAGTTAATTTGCTTAATCTCCTTCTTCTCCAAAACTCCTTTCCTCTTTTTGTTTCTCCTTCTACCTCACTGCACTTCCTTCTCCCTGCTGTGGTAGTTGCCTCTACCCTACCTCTTGCCCCTGTCTCATCACAAAGTGAAGCTTCAATGACCTAGCAACGGTGATGATATGCTGCTGATTCAACTTGGCTCAAATGGTGATATAATGAAATGAGGATAATTTTCGATGAAGAGAGAAAAGAGCAACAAAAGAGAGATTTTATAATGTTATTTGAGTGATTTTGGGATCCAATGAGAGTCTGCCAAGTGGAAAATGATGGGATCCTCCTTTCTTTTCTTATGGAGGTATTACCATAGTATTCTTTTTTTCGTTTTCAAATGATTCGTTTTCACAAAAATTCCGGTCTTGTAACATTCACCATGAACATGTTTACATTTTCATGTCTAAAAGTTATAAAAAAAATGCATTTCTCGTCGGTGATTTGTCTATGTTGTTGCAATACTCGTTCTTTACATTGTTGACCTTCGATCTTTTAAATTGATAGAAATGAAGAAGAAAATAATATAATGAAATCTGATTCATGCCAAAAATGTCTCAAATATGTAACAATTTGAAATAATAATAATAATATATAATAATAACTTCACCATAAATAATAAATGGGTCGAAACCCATTTTTTTTATCAAATTCTCACTTTAGGTGATATAAGCCTAAAAACGCCCACTACACATTGGTATCAAGGCCCAATGGGCTTCTTTTGAGGTGGGTCCCGGCAAAATGGGCCCCGCAACTTTCTCGTGATCATCGCACATCATGATGCCATCCATGATGATCATGATCACGCTTTGCATCAATCAAACGCCCAACCAGATACGAAACCAGCGGCTGTGATCGCCACCGCCCTCCTACTCCTAGGGTTAGGGTTCCGTTCGCCGTCGACAGCCGGTTGCCGCGGTCACCGGCGAGAGATGTCGTCCTCCGACGCCATCACACAGGAAGCCCACCATGGCGACCATCACCCGCAGATGCACCCCCAGACTGCCGTCTCCGACGCCGGCGACTCCGCCGGCGTTCTTACCGTGTGCCCTCTGGAAAATGTGACATCGGAGGTTCCCCATCCGTTGGAGAACCAGGAACACCACCAACCCCAGCCCCTCAATGCCGAGGCGATCGACGCGGCCGCGCCGCTGATGAGCGACACCTCCAACCAGCTCACGTTGTTGTTCCAGGGAGAGGTCTACGTATTCGACTACGTCACGCCTGAAAAGGTAACAAAAGAAGGCCTTTTTGGTTGTACAAGGTCTTTCTTTTTAATATTTTTTATTGTGTCATTTCCTACCATTGGATTAAAGTTAATCGACTCATTTCGTACAGTATATTGCAGTAACATTGACATCTTTCGGATGTTTCAGTCGATTCCCAGCAACAATAATTGGAGGACAGTACGAAAGTTGATGTTTTTATTCTTTTCCCCCCTGTTGAGTAGTGAATAGTTATGGTCATATGATCCACTGATCTTGGCCGTTCAATCTGTAGGCACAGTGATAAGATATATGTGATATAATTCTAAATAATGCACATACCTTTTGTTTCTTAATGCATGATGATGGGTGTTCTCTTGCTCACAAATTGTTACTGCTGAATTATGGACATACCTTATAAGACATGGATTATAGGATACATTTCTTAATATGAGAATACTATAGGATGCATCTTGGTTTTAGGATGCCAGGGTACAATTTTATTGCCGCATTTGAGATGACCTTTTTTGTGGACTATGCAAATGAGTTGAGGAGCAATTGTCATAAAAAAACATCAGTCTTAAATAGAACCATATGCATTTGGAAAACTTGACACTGTCAAATGGATGATCTTATATGTGACAGTTCCTTAAAAGTTTAGACAATAAATGAAACATTTACATGTGGTTCTATTAATCTTGTGATTTCCAGGTTTTATTAGGAAATTTGTTTTGGCCTTAGTCTTTGATCAACTGAGATGGTAGACATTGTTTGAATGCGACGGAATAGGGCCGAAAATAAAACCTATGACTTTATGATGAGATCCCATGTATGCTCAGAATAATTACTACTGAACAGCATGTACTGCACAGGGTCCATATGCATGAATATTTAAGATCCTCTTTTTTTTGCAATGGTCGTCATGCTTCCTCATAAATAATCACATCGAATTGACAATTAGAGTTAATATGTTATTCTGTCCATAGACCATCCCTGATTCCAATAGGTGTCTTATATCACAAAGAAAGATGATAATAAATAAGGTTGCCAAAATCTCGATCTTTTACGATCTATCTTACGATCTTCCTATATTTAACCCGCCTACCGATCCTACGATCTAATTCATACGATCTTTACGATTCTTCATAAGATCTTTTACAAAATCAAATGATCCTTGTCCAATCGTCGATCTTGCAACTCTTTTACGATCCTAAGTAAGATCTCGATCTTAACAATATTTATATCTGGAGAATTTTTGTTAGCTTGGTAGTGCATATTGCATTTTCAGTTATTTGGAGAAAGTACCTAATTTCCTTCTTTGTTGGACGAATTCCATTTAATTTTTTACTTCTTTTGGAATCATATCAGTAACCTTTCGAAAACTTTATCGTTCAAGTTTGTGTCAATTTTTCTATCATGGTATGCTGCCGGAGATATATCTTTTCGAACAAGAATTGATGTTGTCCTTAGGCATAAGTTTGAATATAAGTTCTTTGCATGATTATTATGTTGCAGGTTCAAGCTGTTTTGTTACTTCTGGGGGGGTGTGAAGTACCTTCTGGTGGAAGTGGAATGGCAGTATCATGCCCTCAGGATGACAGGGTAGTTTTTCAACTTCGCTTCTTCAAAGAAATGTTTTCAACTTCAATAAGGCCCTCTCAATAAAATTGTGATTCCTCTAAAAAAATAAAACTTTGATGAAGGCATTAAGTCAGTCTGATGCTTTATTTATTTTGATATACTTATTTTAGTTGCATCTTGAAACAGGGATATGATGATATTCTTCGGCGAACAAATGTTCCTGCTAAAAGGCTTGCTTCATTGATTAGGTTCCGCGAAAAGCGAAAAGAAAGAAATTTTGACAAGAAAATACGATATACTGTGCGAAAAGAAGTTGCTCTGAGGTATATCAGAATGATGGTGTATTTAGAATTCTTTTTATTTCTCAAACGAAGTATTCCTTTTACACAAGATTTTAAATATTTGGCAAAAGAGATATAATTTAAAAAAAGAAATTCAACTTCATGTGAATTTCAATTTTACCCATTTTATTATACCACAATAGTAATACAATAGTCTATCTTCAGCCTCTAAAACAACAATGTAATTCTCTCAAAAAAAATAAAACAACAATGTAATTTCAGATATAATCAATGATAGTCTTTTTTCAGAGGAATCAACGTTATTCGTCACGACAGTTTCTGAGTGAAAGTGACACAACATCTTAAAGACAAAAAATTGACAATGGCAATCTATAAATTAATATTCTGGTGTTCTAATAATTTTTTACTTTATGTTTTCAAAAGAAATAGTTCATAGAAAATTCCAAGATGATAATTTTCATCATATTTAAGTTTTACATTACAATTTTTTTTCACCTACAGCTATTGTTGTTAGATATGTTCTTCATGTTTAACACAATCTTGTATAGAATTGAGGTATTTTCAGTTGAACATCAAGAAATTTGTTCCTTAATCAGGTACAATTTGTATTTTGCATTCAACACTTCATATTCTTCCAATTATTTTGTAAACATAATGCTTTGTGAAAAACTCTCCTTTTCTGGATATTACTGTGCTTGTTGTATATAGCAGCTTTCCTATGTAAGTAGCTTGAATGTGGGTTAGCTAGATGACTTCTCTTTTTTCCTTGTGTTTCCATGAACTATCTGAAACGGCATGAATAATGAAAGTAAATATTATGAAGCAGACCTTTCTTTTACTTCTTTTTTTTTCATAGGGAGCTTGAGATATATTAGATTGAGATGTCTACCTGGTTATCATTTGTTCATATTTGTTTTCGTTTTTCGTGTTAAATTGAGATGATTTTGTTTCCAATATATAGCCATTGAGTGATTAGCGGTCTTTTGGGGAATATCTTGTTATTTGCTCCTTGTACACTATTTTCAATTTGATGATGAGTACCTGAATATCATTTCAAAATTTCTTGTCAGGATGCAGCGTAGAAAGGGGCAGTTTGCTGGAAAGGCTAATCCTGAGGAAGTAGCATCAGGCTCAGCAAGTTCTGCTCTAACTTCAAACCAAGATGGTCCTCTTCAGGAATCTCAGTAAGTTTCATATCAACTTTGGTTGTAGTATCACAAATTTGGTTGATAATATCAGTTCAAAATAAATTAATCTGTGAATGTGACAGTATATGAAGTTTCATTTCCCATCATACCCCATATGTTTCTTTGCAGTTGCCAAAATTGTGGAATCAGTGAAAAGCAGACACCTGCAATGCGTCGTGGACCAGCTGGACCTAGGTCTCTATGCAATGCTTGTGGCCTAATGTGGGCAAACAAGGTCTATATTTCTGTTACATTGTCTTTATGTATTCTTCTTTTGCTTTGATCTTCATGTTGTAATGTTAGCTAGTAAGATCATGCTTGTTCGGCTTTGCAATCTTTTAGATTTTTTCTGAAATGAATATAAATAGAAAATATCTTTATGCAGTCCCTATATTCTTCAAGAGATGGGAAAATATCGAGCACCCAAAAGTTTTAGATATGTGTAAAAACGTTTTGAGAAAAAATTACCCTAGTACCCTTGAATTTTTTTTCTAGAATATAAGCCATTTGTAAATCCTAAGGTAGAAATAAAAGAAACCACCAAGTGAGAATGAATCTATGTTAACACAAACAAAAACATTACTTAATGAACAGTAGCATAACATGTTTCCATAGACATTTTTCTTGGGTTGTCGTACATAATTGGTAAGTAGCACTTATAACACATCTAATGTATTTCGGTTGAGTTTGACATTCAACTTGTCCTTGCTATAAATGAATAATCAATTTGGTTAAAAGTAGAAGTTGTTTTTGCAGTTGCATCCCACGTTACTTTGGGTTAAGAAAGGTTGACCAAGTTGCGAAGTAGTATTGATCACATAAAAATGTAGACTAAGAAGATTTCACCCCCTTTTAAGATTTTTTGAACCCCTTTTTTAGAGCCGAGCCTGACTTCGCATTCAGGAAGATTTTTCTCATTCAATTGTGAGTGGGTACAAATCCCTGTTTTTGAGTTTGATGGCGTAATTCATTGTATCTAGTCGCGGTAGCGTCGAGCTCACTTCCCGAATCAGGAGTGGTCGTAGGCTCATTTCAAAATTTCATGTCGAAATATGGCTATCAAATTAAGTTCTGAATCAGTGGATGCTGCCAAAAGTAGTGGTGATGCCTACACAAAAACTAAAATGTATTTACTTCATCAATTCTACAACCTTCATAAAGAATTTGGAAAATGAAAGGCGGTTGGTACAAACACATTAGTTTTCTTTTTCAAAATAAAGAAACACATTAGGTTCTGTTATTTTTTTTAGAAAAGAACAGCAAGAAATGAAGGTGATGCCAAACGGATACCGTGTCCTTTACATTAATTTATCTAGCGCACACGCACACAGAGGATTTACTCTTTGGCATCATACTCTTTCTATTATTATATTGACTGTTCTTCCATTTTATGATTTTATCTATTTCTTGAACTTGCAGGGAACCTTGAGACCTCATTCAAAGGCTAAAGTGGGTACTCCAACTACTGTCGTCAACCCAACTGTGCATGTATGGGCTTTATATGTTAACTACATTTAAATCAAATAATGCTTAATTTTGGTCAGAATTGTTGTAATCTACGTCAAGAAAAAAATAACAATTGTAATCTTTTCCTGTCAGAGCGAGGCCATAAACTCGGACCTTGGGGGTGACAACAAAGAACTCATGCATAGTTCTAACAACCATGATGCAGTTCTATTAACAGCTGAAATGTAAGTATAAAATAGTCAAACAGTTCATAGTATCAAAATGGACATGAGGAAGGCTGACTAATATTACCTTTGATTACCTTGTTTAGACTGGGAGACCTCGTTCCTGGAGATGTACAGCAAACAGAGATGGAAGTGGACCTTAAAGGCTGAAATGTCAAGCGTCTAAATATTTTTTTTTCATGAAATAGTAAATGGAGATTGGGATTTAGTTTGTAGGAAGCCTCTGACTTCGGGATTCATGATCTAACACTGTCGGGTACAGAAAAAGCAGCACATAGCTTTTTTACGGTCGTTGTCACCAGTAAGTATATGATCAATATTGAGATGTGTCGGTTAACTATTCACAGTGTGAAATTTTGTCGTTTATACCGACATATGAACTCCCAATTATGTTACAAAAAGAAACTGATAAATAAATGTTATAGCCTTTGCAAAACAGTCCTGTTGTTATATATCCTCCTATTGGTTCTTTCTTTCATCTTATCATTCTGCCTAATGGATCCATATACTTTGGTTCTTGTGCAGAGGCAAGAGTTTCGTGGTCTAGTTTGTGTTCCCTTTCTGAATTTTCTGTCTTTCAATTCTGATCTCCTACACATATGGATGTCATTCTGCGAGACCTGTTCATAAAAGTTTCAGTGACAGCTTCAACATGAATGATTGAGCTCATTAAACTTGTTATCACTGATCATTAATGTTTGAAATAACCTTTGCACATATCTCTATTTTCTCATGAAAAATTAACTATTGATGAAAAGGTTAAGCAACATCATTAGAAAACTTGTAGAAACGTCAACCCAGAATTTTATATACTCATTGGGCATGCTACAATATTTTTTAGCTACATATAAAATCATTTCTTAATTCTTACTAGCTGCTGTCTTGTGCCAAGTAGCAAGAGGATGAAAAGATGGTGCTTGGAGAAGAAACAAAGTAGACATTGCTATTCATATCTCATGCAGTAGGTTCACTTTCTAAGCCAAATAAGGGTTTATTACCCTCCAAGTCATCAAGTAAAAAAAAAAACTTCCATCACCAAACATTTGAATGTACCAATTCACAACTCATGTATAGGTGTCCATAGAAATTGTAGATTGATGTAGATAGACATCCATGGTAGTTTCCAGCCATGTTCGCTTGCTTCTTCAGGAGATGAGATCAATGCCTTGTATCAGGAGCTCGTCGGCCAAAGCCCTGTTCGCGGCCTCGGTCGGGTGGACGCTGTCCCAGAACACATACCCTGTTGCATTCGCGCATGTCCCAGGGGAACCAGCATTGCACAGCAGGGATGTCTCGATGGTCCCTGTTCCACAGCATGCCCTCCTCGCCTCGAAGAAACCTTGTCACCATTAAAAGCTTAGGATCATTAGCACTATACATTTATGTAAACATCAATTCATGCTCTTCTCATGGCAACAAATCAGAATTATGTTGTATGGCATGTACCACTGCTCTCTGGGTTTCTGATGATGTTGAGGAGTGGGTTGTAGATGTCAAAGACGACCATCTTCAGGTCTGAGTGGGTCCTCTTGAAGGCCTGAGCAGATGCATTGAGCTTTCTGTTGAAGGCCACTGCATCGTTGTTGAGCCTCTCCGCGCACTCGTTGCTGCCGTGATTGAACAACGTGATGGCAGCCGGGAGGCAGCCGAGAGGCGGCAGCGATGTGACTCCGATCCTTCTTGCTCCCATGCTGTACAGGTTCTGATCCATGGAATTGTTTCAGTTCTCATTGTGGTGAAGAAAGTATTTAGCAGTAGCAAAATTGATTCAGATCCTGCTGTACTACAAAGAACATTAATATACAGAACTAGCTGGCACTTTAATGAAGGCAGTAGGCATTGACCGACAAGATAGTTATGGCACCTGAGAAGATCTAATGCTCTTATTCAATCTTCAGCTTGTAGATCTCTCCCTACTTCAAGAATATTTCAATGATTCCGGAGAATGTTTGAGCAAAATTCTTTAAATCAAATGGAGCAAATTCTCATAAAATCTGGAATTACATGCATGACAGGATCCATAAAAGTTCATGGTTCTATTATAAGGTTTTTTTTTCCCTCTAACTTTGCAGCATAAGTGGTGATCATGTTTTGCAATAGAAGGACAAGAAGAAAAGTATATATACACATAATTTAATATAGGCCACATAAATATATAGTCTTGTTCTCATTAATTAATGGTGATTATAAAGTCGAAGGGTGGAAATGAATAGGGATGGGCATTAACTGAAGGATTCGGCTTTTAGGTGGAGTCATTTATTACACATCTTCACTTCCTGGAGACAATAATTGCACTCCTTGGATACTCACGGTACTTGGATGAGCAGTTGAAGAGTTAGCTTCATCAAGGATACATTACAGCAACAAAGAGTATAATCATGTGAATTTGTTTGTGTGAAGCTTCATCAGAATCATCATTTGACAAACTTCAGATATATTTCTTCAGTCAATGCACTCAGCTATCAACATGGATTAAGATTAAACAATACCATATTCTTTTAACCTCTAGATTTGGTATTCTAAACTCTGTGAGAGAAGAAGAATGCTCAAACAATACCATCTACATGACAGAACAGTGACAGCACTGTGATACGGCTATTAATGGCATTTACAGGTTGCTAGCACAGTTGACAAAAAAAATAGTTCAATTTTTTGTGCATCGAATTGCTAGAACAGTTGAGTGCATGCTACATACCTGAACAAAATCATTGAAGCATTGAACCAGCAAGTCACCGAACTGATCGGGGGTGTAGGCGGAGTTGAGCAAGGGATCGATGTAGTAGTTCTGCACGTAATCGCTGCTCCCGGCGCTGAGAAGATGGATGGAATCTTTGAAGATGGCCGTGGCGTTGGCCCTCCCTGCAATGTTCTGCACCTTGGACTGGTACTCCCTGTACAGATTGAGCTGCTCGCTCAGTGGTATCGCATGCTGCAGGTATACAAAGGTTTCATTGGTTCAGTTCACTGTCAAAAGAGTTCAAAGTTGCATGGCGACATTGAATGCATATATAGCAACTCACATAGAGATTTGCCGTCCTGTCCCAGTAGCCGGAGGACGCAGACGCGAAGTTGGCTCCTGTCAACAGTTTGCTTCCTGTGGCTTCGCTGCTGAGGTAGGCCGGTGGGTAGGAAGTGAAGCCAAGGCTCTCAACTGCAACAAAAACACGAAGAGCTCACAGCAGCAACAAACGTGAAGCATTTCGTTGCACCATGCAAAATAGCAGCATCCACGTACCAGTGAAGTCAGTCGCCAGTTTGCCATTGCAGAACCTCCCCGTCGGAGCGTGCCGGACGAAGTCCCGGCCGTAAGGGGGGAAGTTGGCCTTGACGAGAGTGTTCAGGTCGTTGTTGTTTCCGGCGTCGACGACCGAGTCGCCAAAGATCATCACGGCAGGGACCAGCGGCTGGCCTTGGCAGACCCCCATCAAGCCAGCCAGCAACAGTACTGCCGGCATGACCAACGAAGCCATTCCTCGCAAGACAAAGTAGTCAGTCTTAGTAGTAGGGGGGAGGGGGTGTGGTAACTGCATGGCGCTCCAAACTTCTTATTTTTCGAAGCAGTCGAGTTGGTAGATGGAATTTATTAAGTGTGGAGGTTTAAAGTGCTGCAATTAATAAATGGTGTGTGGAGTGTTGGATGGCTTGCAACCCTCATTCCTATACAAAGGCATGGGAATGGCTTGCACCCTCCTCCATCCTTCAAGAGGGTACCATAACCTGATCAATGTGTCATGGGTATGGAGAAGAAAGGGTGACTCTTAGTGGTCATGCTGCATGCCACTTTGGAGGTTTATTAAGTGTGAATGAAATCATACTTATATCATTCATTATGGGAGCAATCCTATATGCATGTTATATTTTGTGTATGTAAAAGGGAGATTCATATGTGTATTGCATATAAAGATAATTGAAGACTAATGAATAAAAATTTCAATGGTGAGAATCAAGATATTTAGTTTCAAGAGAGATGAGTCATTTTTCTCTATGCTTGTTATTATTTTGTTGCATCAATATTTACTTCCTCAAAACTTAGTGTCACTCATATCCCCTCAATGCCACTCCTCAAAACTTAATATTACTTTTTTATGATCATTTTACCCTTACTTTATATACAATTTATATATTATAAAAAAAGTTTATACCATAAAATATTCTAAAAATGAGTGATAAACATCTAGAGTGGCAATAAGCACACCCTAAATTTTAATATTACTCCTTACACAAAGATTTTACTCTTGCTAATTTAATTAGAATTTTTTATTCAAAATTAAATTAGTCAAATGCTAATAATTCTATAGTCGCTCCTCGACCATGATAAAGAAAAGTTGATTGTCAAAATAAAAGAAAATCAATTTATCTTGAGTGGTATTAAGAATTTATGGGCGAGAATAGAGATTTCGGAATGAATCATGTACTAAATTGGATTTCCTTTTTGGTGAATTAACTTATGGGAAAAAAATGTCATGGTCTCCATTTAAAGGTTTCATAGGTGCAAAAGATTGTGACTTGGATAGTTTGATGAACACTTTGCTGGCCAGCCAAAGCTCTGAAAGGCCATTAACCTTATGACTGTACTATTCATGAGAAAGGAAAAGGCAGGACGAAATGGTACACATTGTGTGACGTCATGTTTCTTAATGAACAGTTCAATTGCCGTTTGCATGCATCACTGACTTTGTTTCCCCACAGGCAATGAAATCAATGCACAATCGATGCCGAAACTATTCCTGTCAATTGCTTCCTTCTGGGTTTGGCAGACAAGTAAATGTTCATCCTTGTTTTGTGTGCCTTACAGTTAGTAGCCTGGTAGAAGAGTGCCAATGGACTACCCAACCAACCAGCAAAAAGCTTCTCTGATTCTGGAAGTCTCACTCTTGATAGTGGATGTGCAACTTCCAGTATGCTTCACATAACAAGGTCATCTACCAGTTCAGAAAAAAAGGCACTGAAATGAATGTAGAAGTCTCTCAAACAAAATGAGGAACATGGGAATGCAATGTGTATGGCAGCCAAATTCTGAAACCATTTCACTGAAGTGAATTGCATTGAACCAAAGTGAAAGGAATTTTTGTCATAATAGTTAGCAAAGAGCATCAAGTTGCCCTTTGGAGATGGAGTTCAAGAGTCTAAATTCAAGGTGCACATTTTCACTGTTGTCTAGCCTACCGGAAACCTTATTGTTAATGGCAGATTTCACCATTGTGCAGTATCTTTCATCCACTTCCTGCCTTTGCTAGAGCATCAATTTTTTGGTTTCATCTGCAGCCAAGTTGGCAACAGTGGTTTCCTTCAGTACATCATAATGTTTGCATTCCACTAACTCACACTAATGCATATCATAGAAGGGAAGCCAGAGAACCCTTCCAACCAATTAATTGTATGGTATTTGAATCCCACTAATGCAAGGCAGCAAACTAATTGTTTAGTTTGTCCATGCATCTTAGGGATGACTGGCCTATCATTATACTAGAAAGTAGACCTACAATGAAGCATTTCCGTAACATATTTCAAGCTTGGAGAAAACATGCACTTCACTATCAAGTCCTAATGACCATTTGAGCCTTCATAGTCCCAATTTTGAGTTAGTATCTCACCTAAAGCCAATTGGCCACAATCTCAACAAACACCATAAGAATTTTAGAGGAAAAACCATTTCAGGATAATAATGAATGGAAAGCTACAAGGTTAGGGTGTCATACAAAGAGACCAACACAGATCTCCTGAAGGCTAATCTTACATAAATAGGTGCAGAAAGGGATTCAGCTTTCCTAATGGATCATATAACATGAACACCTGGGAAGACAACCTAGGGTAGGCTCTCAATTTATTTCATCTAGAAGCCTCCAGTAAACTCTTCATATAATACTTTAGGCAGCAGGCCATAGTAATTTTCCTACATATAATAAGGAAAGGCACCTGCATCTATGTGAATTACCATTCACTGCATTAATAGATGATATGCCTCGTTGGCCATCTCATATGTATATTCGTAGCCAAGATTCTGAGCTCGGTTCCTGAATTCCTCCATGTCCTCCTCTGGAACTTGGGTGCCAACTAAAACATTTGCACCCGAAGCACCCTGTCAATACAAAAGTAACATCATGATATATCTGCTATGATCCAAGTGACAACAAGTGAGTTCAAAGTAAGTTCACTGACATTAAGGATATGACAAAATCTATCTTCTCAATTGCGACTCTTAGAAGTTGGAAGAGAAACTTTAATCAAGTCATATAGTAGGTTTCATGTTCTCGTATAAAAAAGGTCACATTTGTATTTACTTCAAAATTACTGTTAATATAAAACAAATGAACTGTAACAAGAATGAAAATGAAGTGACAAACCTGTGCTCGATAATGGAACATGCTTATATTCCAACGTGGACTTAAGGAGTCCAAGAACTTCATTAGAGCACCTGGTCTCTCAGGGAAGATAAATCGACAAAGTAGTTCATTTTCCACATTTGACCGTCCTCCCATCTGCAAGTAATCCAAGTTGTATTCATATAGAATTCTATAAGTCCATTCCAGTCATATGAAGTGCATATCACCCAAGATTACTGGCTACTCCAATGAAATGTGTAAGACAAATATTGTCATTTGCACGCAAGATATCCAACATGGTTATTTACAAACTATATGCAATTACTATTTCAATGCTAAAATGAATTTAGAAACATTAAAAAGCATAAAATCCATAAAAGATGACATCCAAGCTTATAACGGTGCCCATTTAGGAGGCTAGCTCCCATAAAAAAGGAAGTTATAAATAATTGTTTAAACCAAAAAATAAGAAAACGAATAACTGATTCCCTACAATGACAGAGGTCCAGGTCCCCAACCACATGTGTTCTGCATGATACAACAGTGCTTCACAGAGAAAAGGTGTGAAGTCAAAATGATTTAATCAATGAAAAACTTCCTTTTAACTGATAAATCATTTTTTGGATGAAAATTTGCATCCATCAAGTGTCATGAGATCTTTTGGGAGAATCATTTCCTTTTAGTTCATGGAGTGTTTCACGGGTTCTCGAAACAAGAAGTTTTACAACACGTGCTAAAATTAATGGAGAATGTGTCATGGGATCTTTTGGGAGAATCATTTCCTTTTAGTTCATGGAGTGTTTCACAGGTTCTCGAAACAAGAAATTTTACAACATATGCTAAAATTAATATTATTGTGGATGCATATGCATAATGTGCATCTATGATAAAACCAAGGTAGACATGCACATAGTTATGCCCTTCTGATACATAAAATGCCACGTTGGAGAAACTAATATAAATATAGACTATGATATATGTCTTGTTAGACATGAGATTAGTGTAAAAAAGACGCATCATACAGTGAAACTTTTAACTAATGGACCGGGTGTGCGCATCAAATAGTCAAATCCACAACGATCTAAGAACCTGAGGGTCCATACATTAAATATAATCAGCAAACACGGGTTAGTGCTAAATAATTGCCTTTCTCTATGAGAACCAAATAACAGATGCGTAGGTTATTTATAACATAGGTAGACAAACATACAAAGTAACGCAGGTGATCCTTTGCCAAGTCATCATTGGTGAGATTGAAAGTTTTCAGTTGGTTAGACTCCAGCCGTTTCATCATTTCTCTAAGCTCAGAATCAGTATGAACTCCAACACTGCAGTCACAAGTTGTAAAAGCTTCTGTAATAACTAATAGATTTGTATGTTTTCAAATCACATTCCAGTGCCACCCTACAGCTTACCTATATAGAACAAGAGCTGTGTCTTTACGAGAATCATATCTGTATTTGAACTCTGTAATGTTCATAGAACCAACCTGCAATACCTTTATCACTTAGAATTCCTGCGGCAAATTATAACGGCAGCAGTGTGAGATTCACCATACCAGTTGACAAAATTTCTTAAAGTTCCCACGCTCCTCAGGTAATATAGTTGCCATAACGGCTTCCCGCTTACGACCAACATCAGCAAGCTCGGTAACCAGCCTCAGCCTGTCAAAGTTCATGTTTGCGCCACTTGTTATTGCAACTACATCTTTGTCTTTCAAACCATAATATCTGCAATATGCTTCTGCCCCAGCTAAAGAGAGAGCACCAGCTGGTTCAAGGATGCTTCTTTTCTCTTCAAACATATCCTAGATTAGATTAAAACATGTCAGAACTTAAACTTACCAAACTGTACACATTTCTCAAGATAAAACTCGAATCCTTTTGGTATATATTGCAAACCCCAGCAAACTTAATTTATGGCATTCACGATTTAAGAAAATGAGACTGAGATCAATATCAACCCAAAGTCTTACAACTAGATGCAGTCTTCAGGCATAGCCCCAGATATATTGGATAAGTAATTAATCATTTACCAATAATAAACATAGCACATTTGCTCAAATGGATTACAACTTCGGAAAGAGGAGACAAAAACGGTCAAATTAATTTACAATTTTAAATTGGGATCATAATAATATAAGTCTCTGATACCAAACCTCTATACTCTAGCCTATACCATAGAGAAATATCCACTGAGCGTATGGTATTTATTTTGTGCACAACAGTTTATAAAACTGAAATAAAAAGGGGAAATAACAAAAGGTGACCTTTATAGATGCACAGATAGCATCACGGCTGACAAGAACTATTCCATCAACAAGTTCCCTGCATAGGCGAAATGTCTCTTCTCCAACTGTTTTTACCGCCACGCCATCTGCAAATCCTCCAACATGATCTAGCATGACCCTTTGTCCATGATATAAAGATAATGACATTGCATTTGCATCAGAGGGTTCCACACCAATGATTTTTACCTGCATATTTTCATCAGGATAGATGGAAAATCTTTGTGATGCATGGCGACATTTCTTTCAGAGGAACCGTCTTTGAGTAAATCACATATTTGTACTTTCAATCATTTTAATTTCGGGAATCTAAGGAGTGAGATGTTACTTTATATAGGAAGTTTTTTTGCCTTCATAAATTGTCATTGAGAGCCTTCTGACCTTCTCATATAAGGTCTTTAAGCAATAATGACAATCACACAATTCAAACAACTAAATTGGCAGACTTTATAACATTAGTACTCACTAATGGGAATTATATGATCAACTTTTGTATGTAAGTTGCCAAAGTTCTAACAGTCAAACATCCCAACAGTAGGTAGATAATCTTCATAAGTAGTTTAAAGAGATAACAGAATTTAACATCATGAATATCTAACATTTCCTGAGTGTAAGTTACCCAAGTAATAACTCGAATCATATATCTTAAAAAGAAAATAGAAAAGTCTTAATGATTTCAATTTGAAAAGCTAAACTTAAGCATAAGAGGCTCCTTTTTATCAATTGATGTGAATGTATGTGTATCATGAAGCTTGGGTCATTAAATAAGCCATCAATATTTACATAATATGTGTTCTATGCCAAATTCAGTGGCCCAAAATGCAGATTACGTGTATACCACATGCATTATTGCCTTTTTTTCCAGTCAAAATAAGTTGCCTAATTGGAAGGATTAATATGGATCTAGATTCTGGAACAAAAGCTTCCAGGATCTTCTTTTTCTTTCTTCAAATAAAACAATGGTTAGTTAAGCATAGGAACTTCAATATATTTCCTGCTAATAAAGATATCAGTCAACTGGTTCCAAGAGATCAAATCACAAAAACATAAAAACTCCAGTTCTGGCAATCATATTATTTTTGCCTGCAACATCGGCTTATCTACTAGATTGTAATGAATAATTGCACTGACAAACTTAGCACATTTTGGCACTCGTTAGTTATTCTATGGCAGCACACTATTTGGAGTAAAAAATCAGAGAAAATTAGAGTTCTACAATCATGCAACTGACCTTTGGGCACACCCGTTTGACATAAGCAGCTATTCCTGCAATCAATCCACCACCTCCAACAGGGACAAATATTGCATGTGGTGGTTCTTTGCATTGCCTGATTATTTCCATTCCTATAGTTCCCTGACCGGAGATAACATCAGGATGATCAAAAGGAGGTATGAATGTGCGGCCCTCCTGCTCCCCTTTAAGCTTTGCATATGCTTGTGCTTCATCATAAGAATCCCCCTCAAGGACAACTGTTGCACCCAATCTCTGAACCGATCGCCACTGTGAACATACATTCAAATATATAAAAAAAACAATATGGAAGAACACTAATCAGATGAAGCCTTTTCTTTGGACTAAATGTGCTTAGCTAAGATTGAACTTCCAGGATGGACAGACCTTTATTTCTGGGGTCGTGACAGGCATTACGATCACTGCATCACAGTTAAGCCTCTGGGCAGATAATGCAACTCCTTGTGCATGATTTCCGGCAGACGAGCAGATAACACCCCTATCCAGCTGCTTCCTCGAAAGCTTGGCCATCATATTGTAAGCCCCTCTCAGCTTGAAGGAGAAGACCTACAATAACAATTATCAAGAAAGATTAAAACTAATAGCATGAAGTTTATGATCTTCTTAGCAAATTCACAAAGAAAAAATGACTTTTTAATCATAAACCAGACTGCTGCAGGAAATTAACAAGGTTGGATTGTTGTTCATAAATTCACAATGTTCTGTTTCTATGACCCCAAGTAGATGACTGAGATAGGACTAATCATAGACACACAACAAAAAGATGTTTTTTTTTCCTGAAACCGAACTATACTTTTCTAATAAGAGAAAAGAGAGTTCAACATATCAAATATCTCTACAATACAGTGCACTCAAGCAAGAATTTTCAAACAAGATCCATCTTTGCTTCATTAAAGTCTTGAAGAACCTCAAAGGTGTAAACTTTAGAGGCTTCCGGAAAAATATGAGGAAAGAACGGTCAATTTACCGGTTGCAAATCCTCCCTCTTGAGCCATAAATTGACCCCAAGCTTCTCCGAGAGCTTGGCAGCGCGTTGCAGCGGCGACTCAATCGCCACGTCGTACACCCTCGACGAGAGTATCTTCGTCAAGTATTCCATCGGGTCCAGCGCCCCATTGCCGCCGCCGTCACGCTCCCCNGCGGCGCGCTAGGGGGCACCGCGACGGCGGACGAGGTGGCGGCCGCCGCCTCCTGCGTTTGCGTCGCGAGCGCCGCAGACGCGAGGACGGACGCTCCGCGGCGTGCTCCGCCGCGCAATCTGGAGGGCGGCAAGGGCCGAAGGAGGTGGCGGCCGGAACCGGGGGCCGGCGGCGGGGGCAGGGGACGGGCAGCGAACGCGACGGACTCCATACTCGTTGCCGGGCGCGTGGAAAGAGCACCGCGACGAAGCTACTCGGAGTCGTTTTGTGGGTTCACGAGTTGCCATTTTATGGGTACGAAAAAAACGGGAAAAAAGTTTTTTTTATTACTTTTAAATAAATGTACGATCATCAAATAGTACATTATTAAAAAATTCTTATCATACTATTTTCCATTTTATTTCATCGTCATATGATTTTAAGAAAAGATTTTTTTGTTTCATGATGTATACAAATAATATAAAGATAAAAGAATGATACTATTTTCTTATCATACTATTTTTTTTTGTCTCATAGTTATATGATTTTTGTTTCATGATAGTTATATAAGAGGACATAATAATTTCCCTCATAGTGGCATTTGTTTGTTTTGGTTCTCTAATAATTTTATTCTCGTTGAACAATATTTTCTTATCATTGATTAAATGCAATGAAATATTGATAATATTCTTTTGTTAACTAGTATAATTTTTATTATGAAGATTAAATTTTTTTATTTTCTGATATATCTGACCTTGACTCAATTTTTCTTCCTTTTTAATTAAATATTATTGTATTTGTAAATGAGAAAAAAGATATGTAGCGTGACATCAATATAGTAATGTATATATCGTAAAATTGAGTTTTTTTTTCTTTTCCTGCACCACATGTTAATAACACCAAATATAAAAATATTATACTACTAATAATTTAAGTTATTCCGAGTTTAAATTTTGATTGAGATCTTATTGAAGAAAATGATTTGAGAGATTGTTTAACACGATATCAGATCGCGTGACTCGAATATTAAATATTCATAAAATAAAAAAAAGCTGTTCGAAATCAAACTTTAAGCTTTATTTTAAAATTGAAGAAAGAAAGTCTACTTAGCACTTTTATTAAGTAGGTTACTTAATAGTGATCTAATCTGTCAGATTCATTTTTGACGGTTCAAGATACATTTTTTTTATAATCGTCAGAATCAAATCTGACGAATTACATCACCGCTAAATAGCTACTTAGCAAAAAATGCTAAGTAGGCTCCCCAACCTCTTTAAAATTCATGTCTTTTTTAAAATTTTTTTTCAATCATGCACTCGAAAAATGATCATGCTTAAATAAAAATATATCCTTTAAATCCTTATTTATTATCAATAATAAATTATACGTATTAACAATTCATTTATATTTTAATACTTTGCCAAATTTCAATTTTCATTCATATTTTTTTATTTAGTTATTAATATAATTTGTGATATCATGTTTATGTATGTTTTTCCTGATTTGAACATGTGCATCATTCAATCTCTTTGCGCCATTAAACTAAACTATATTTTAATTAGTAAATGAAAATAAATTATGTACAAACTTATGGGAAAAGAACCCGTCCTAGTGGTCAGAAAGTCTAAGAAATAATAGTGATTGATGTCCAATAATTACATGTCAATGTTCATTAAAGTGATACGTCTAAATGATCTTAACCATGTAAAGCATGATAAAAAAATATGAAAAATAAATAATCATATGAGAACAAGAAGTTTATATTTAGTTACATCAACCAAATAACTAATTAAAATATTCGACATATCTTTATATTCGCATGGCTAATACATTTCCCTCTTAATTAAATATTTGAATGTCCTCGATCGTGGCCGACAAACCTACTAATTAAATATTTTTATTAGATTTTATTTACTTCATTACAACTAATTATTTATTATTTTATTATATTAGTTTAGATAATTTCTTAGTCATACGTTATAATATTAATTTTCTATTGATACCACACAGTTTAAAGCAAAATAACTTTCTATTATTATTTATTAGCTTTATTACAATTAATTATTTATCACTATATTATTTTTATGATTTCTAATGTGATTTAAATTAGTCCTTATAAATCAATCAGGATTTGAAGAATTGGTGACCAATTAAATTTAGTTTAGATTTCGAAAATTTACTCAACTAAACAAAAAAGTGAAGCATTTCAGGATATTAAATACATAAAATTTGGAAAGAAATAATAGGTTACATCCTAAAAAGTTTTAGTAACGGAAACACAAGAATATTATATATATCTCAATGATAAGAGAGCACATAATCTTTTTTATCAAAATAACGTATAAGATGTAAAAAAATATTATTGAAAAGTTGAAATATATGCATGGTAAATATTTATATTTGATATTTTATTTTGATAAAAAAATTATGCGCTCTTAATAAAAAAATATTATAATATGCACTCGTAAAAAAATTGTATGGTATTATCATAAAAAAGAGTATACAACGTATGATCAAGAAATAATATAATAATAAATAATCAGTTGTAGTGAAATAAATAAAATATAATCAAAAATATTTTTTTGATAAAAAAATCTGATCAGCATTAATAGAGGTAGAGTATTAATATAAATGTGTCTAACTTTATTGAAAATGCGCCATCTTTTTTAAAGAGGTTAGTTAAGTTGTTTATAATATAGAATAGGTAAAAATTAAATAAGTAAAAGAGAGTGATATTAAAATTTTGAGAGTGATATTAAGAACATCCAATTACAATCAATAATGTTAACTTAAAAGTTTTCCTTCTAAAATCCCACCACCTAAAAGTTATGGGGACAATTACTTTTTGAGTGAGACATGAAAGTCACAAAACACATGCCTAAATGTGTCTATATATTAATCAATTTAAAGGGAGGACAAGAGAAAGGAATCTGCATTGGAGGAAACAAAAGCAAGATTTCTTTGTGTGTCGAAGTGGTGTAAACCCTCCGGCCATTTTTTTTAAATTTGTTTCTTTGCTAGTATAAAGTTTTAAGTGCAACAACTCTTGTTGTTTTGTCAGTACAACATCCGAGTTCACGCACATGATATATAATTGAAAATTCAGTGAAATTTAAATTCCATAAAATTAATAAAAAGTTATCAAAACTTCTAAAATGATATTATTAAAAGACATTTTATTAAAAAAAGAATTTTTAACACACTTTTATAATAAATATTGGCACCTATTGTTATTGTGTTTATTATTTAATTAGATTTTTGTTCGATTAATCTATCGTACACCAATGTGCTTATATATGACATAGTATTATAATTTTTCGACATTTTGATTAAGTATTTTTGTTTTATTATTCTACTCACGTTTAAGATAATACTCTTCTTTTCATTTTTAATCTTTTTTCACAATTTTTTGTGTCCATTTTCATCATTCAATCAATTTATGTCAAGTATATTTTCTTTTAGTCATAGAGTATATTTTAGTATTCTTTGTAGTTACTAAAGACATATTATGGATAGATTTTAGAGAAAAAGTATGATATCAATCATTATTTAAAAAAATGAGTTTATAGGTGCAACTAAAGATATTGAGTCTAGTCAGGTTGAATCATATTTTAGTCAAAGCCGAAACTCTCTGGTTGGATGGAGACCTAACATCGATTTTTATTTTTTAGGATGTTGAGTAATTTTATACAAATAATAATTATTATTAGTCCAAGTTGAGTATGGGGTTATAATTTTATTAACCTCTATCTAATCCAATAATATCACTTACAAATGGAATGCAACTTTTAACATGTAGATTTATAGCAATACATGTTTTATTTAATTTATAGTGAAAAAGTCTTTTATGTTTGTATTTTAGCATAACCTTAAAATTAGATGTGGTCCATGGAACTTTGATTTCTTTTTCTGTTAAAAATGTCCATCAATAATAAAAAAAAGATATATGAAGAAACAAATAAAGTCAATAACTATTACAATAAGAATAAAACTTTAATCCATGCTCCATTATAGTACACCTAAAATTCTGAGGAAAAAATATTTTATATTTAAATATCATCTCAATCCATCTTTCTTGGTCTTCTTTTATTATTCATTAAGACATGCAAAAGGAGAAAAATTCTTTTCCTTTCGGCCATGTGATACATGTGAATCACAACAAGATATATTCATGCGTCATGCTAAATTATATTGTTTGAACATTGCTGGTCAAATTAATACCATGCTTGGACAAAGTTTGGGCAACAACTTTGTTGGGTGTAAATATGGGTATTAAAGAAAGATTACTATCAAATTGATCGAGACGAATAAAAAACTTTAAATCTATTTTAAAATTGAATATCATAAATTTAGACAAGGTAATGCAACATGTCAACAAACTTAAAATAGGCTGATCGAAATTTAGACAACAAAAATTATGTAAAACAAAATTACCAAACAACTTGGTAGCCAAAATAAAATTATAAAAAAGACACTGTTAAGGTTACAAGACCACGCAACTTTCACGTGCACGGACACAAATACTTAAAGGATCTTCCACAGATTGACACTTCATTCCATGCAAATTAATCGTGTCACTCTTTGTCTATCCAGCGTAGATAGATATGGCTGCGTTTGGCAAAACCAAAGTTTGTGGAGTAAAACATTTGTGCTGTGACCCACAGTGCTGTGCATCACAGGAGGATTTGCCAGCTTTCATAAAAGCAGTAAAATTTAGCTATTTTGTACAGAAATTGTGAGAAAAAGCAATGAATAAGTTCTTCACCAAACACACAGGTATAAAAAAGCAAGTCATCTTTCTTAGAAAGCTCTATCCAAAAGCTCTCCCAAACGCAGCTGATCCCTCCTTCTGCTGCGCAAGGATCTTAATTATAAATTATGAAATAGAGTTGTTAAGGTTTAAAGGAGATTCATCAAGATTTTTGTGAAGCGACCAAAAATCATGTCTTTGTCATGACACATGAACTTTCAGTCATGGACATGAACCGGAAGAGATCAACATCGTCATAGTCGCGAACTGGATGTCATGCGCCATGAATGTATGATTGTGGATCGTGAAGTTGAAAGAGAAAAATGCATATGTGAAAAGTAAGGTTATGGGTCATGAAATTGAAAGAGAAAAACGATGCTTCGGTCATGCCCGTGAAATTAAATTTACGCTTGTGTAGTTGCAAGTCATACCCGTAAAGTATGGTCACAGACCTTAAAGTTGAATCTCATGCCCGTAAACGTATATATGCACTATTTGACGATGCCTATAATTCGTGATAAACTTAGTCTAAAAAATAAAGGCTTAGATATATATAACGTGCGAAACGTTGTCAACCTAACTCATATCATGTCGATATCCAATATAGGTGGTGTTATGTCTATCGAACGATAATGCTTAATTTATTATAATAGTAGTTTAATTGCATTGAATGTCTTTCTAAGTCAATGCACTGATTTAGGCTTCTGAAGATAACTTAGAGGTAAGCAGTCTGCTCAATTGAAAATATGATTAAAGACTATTAATAATTATAATTAAATTTATACATGAAGAGGAGAGTCCCGAGGATTGTCCTGATTGCATATCATTGAAGAGGTGGTTGAGTTACATCGGGGACTATTGAAGACTATGAGCATTTGATGGTCTATCTAGCCATCCTATTGTAGGATAATTTTAATCTTTCATGTATTGATAAAGATTCACTAGTGATGGTAATGATTAACAACTTAAGATAAAGAGCAATGCTATATCCTCCTAATTTAGGAGGATATAGCCTCCTAATTGTCTCACACTCAATATGGCATGTGATGTAATATTATCAACTTTTTAGGATATTTACTAGATGTGAGTATTAGGAGGATTTTTAAGCTAAAGTTTTAAGAAGATGAATAATTTCCCTTTAAAATAAATAGAAAAAATAAAGTGATACTAAGTATCGACATGACTGGATATTTCACACATTGATGCATACGATTGAAACAAAGAATTGGACACGACATATTAAATATTATGTATCATATGGTATAATTGATGTCCTTGCTATCAATGATACTGAAAAAAATATTAAAAAAATATAAAATACTAAGAAGCATGATGTTTCTACTATGATCGAATTATGATTATTGAGAAAAGGAAAAATAAAATAAATTATTTAATTATAAAGAAGAATTATTGGGTTAGCATACTTCTTTATATTGTATTGGATTTCATCGTTTTGTATTGAGTTTCATCGTTCATGAAAAAATTATTTTTCATGCTTTTGATCCTACATGCAAAATAGATAGTGATGGAGCAACTATACGTAGCGTGATGAGGTGATTTGCACGTGTTATATGTCCAGATTATGACTATAGTATTACCTTTTGCAATGATCTTTTTATTTTATTGAATAGTCAATTAGCCAAATATCAAATTAAAGATATAAATTCGTATCGTTTTAGAAAAGATATTTTGACATATGTGTTGGGTGGGCTTTCGGGGATGTTGCACTTAATTTTTTATTTAATTGAAAACATAATACTTCACACTTTAACCAATTTCATTCGTGATAGTGTTTATTATATTTTAACTAAAATATCTCCTAATTATGTTTATTTTGTATGTTCCAATTCTCAATGACCATGCATGCATATATTATCATTTTTAAAGGGTTTCTCGAGGGGTCTAATGGATTTAAAGGGAGGATAAGAAAGGAATATGCAATGAGAAAAAAAACAAGAATTTTTTGTTTCGAAGCGGTAACTCTCTGACCAATTTTCTTTTAAAATTTGTTTCTTTGTCAGTATAAAGTTTCAAGTGTTGATGAATATACAAAGAGAGCGGTGACTATGAGGGACGTCCAGACCTTAAGAAATAGACATGGTCCGTAACAACACCTTCGTTGTTTTCCAGTACAACGTCCGAGATCACGCACATTATATATATTGAAAATTCGGTGATAGTATAAATTCCATAATATTAATGAAAAGGCATCAGAAATTTAAATGATATTATTAAAAGATTTTTTATTTTAAAAAAAGAATATACATACACTTTTATAATAAATATTGACATCTATTATTATTGTGCTTATTATTTATATTTTTAACAGTGTTAGTATTCTCTATACTTAAAAATATATTTTCCCATGCTCCTTAAATTTTTCCTATCTATAATATGTTTATTGAAACAGGAGGATATTCACCCATGTTTAAATTATATAAATAATTTATCTTAAGTGATTATTGTTCTTATAAGTACCATGGCAAACTCGAGTGTTTGCAACCTCATATGCAAGGATAATGTTTTAGCAATTAGGTATGCTACAACAATAGTTTGCAACAATAATTGTTGTAGGTAGGAAATCTTATATAAAACTTACATGGTTTGCAACAATAAATAATGATCATTAACATTTTTTTTGATCTTTTCCCTCATAACGATTTTATCACAGTATTTTTTCTTCGTTCCCTAATTAATAAAATAATTTTAGTTTAAGAACATATATCAACTATATTTTATCATATAAAAAATCGGTGATGCATTAATTTACCAGTTTAATCATAACGTTTTAATATATTTGAACCTCTTTTCCCAGCTCTTTCTGTTTAATATTTGATGTAGCAATTTAATTAATAATATATATTCAACTCATATTAAATTTTCTTACCTATCATAAAATAGTTATGTTTTATGATTTTTAATTTACGTGATTAATTAAATATTTCCTAATATCAATATTAAAAAAAAGATTACATTTTATTTATTTTCATTCAAAAAATATTTTTTTAATTAATCTATGACAAATTGCTTATGTATGCCCTGGTATTGTTTGGACATTTACTTACTTAAATAATATAAAAATATAATATTATTATCTCCAGTATGATTAAGTATTTCTTTATATTATTACCCTCATGTTTAAAATAGTATTCTTATTTTCATTTTTAGTATATCTTTTTTAGATATTTTTTGTGATTTTCCATTTTCATCATTCAATCAATATCAGTCAAGTATATATTCTTTAAATAATATAATATATTTTATTTTTTTGCATTTACTAATTACATGTTATTGATAGATTTTAGAGAATGTTGAAAATTTTTGGATATATATTTTGTTTGATTTTGTGTTATTTTGAGATATAACTAAATTGCGAATTTGCTCGAAATACTTTTTTGCTCCATTACTGTTTATAGGTGTAATTAAAGCCATTGAGTCTAAACACTATAATGGTTTTGCTCATATTTCTTTTTTTTCCAAACTTCAATTTGCATTCATATTTTTCTTTAACTAATTTTAGTTATTACTATAATTTGTTATAACATGTTTATGTTTTTTTTGCTGATTTAGACATTACATCATTAATTCTCTTGCACCACTAAACTAAACTATATTTTATTTATAAAATGAAAATAAATTATTTAGAAAATTATGGAAAAAAAACCGTCCAAGCTAGTAATGAGAAAGTCCAAGAAATAATAATGATTGATGTCCAATAATTATATGTCAATGTGAACTGATACATCTAAATAATCTCAACCATGTAAAGGATGATAAAAGAATATATGAAAATAAATAATCATACGAGAACAAGATAAATAATACACCAACCAAGTAATTAATAAAATATCAAGATATCCCTTTTAATTAAATTTTTGAATGTCCTCGTGGCCGACAAATCGGCTAATTGTATTTAAAAGCAAACATTTTTCGTCCATAAATTTACAAAGAATTTGATATTCATATTAAGCGGTATATATTTGATAGATATCAAATGTCTACATAAACATTAATATTTATTAAATTATAAATATTAAATTCTAAACAATAATGTTAACATAAAAATTTTCCTTCCAAAATTCGACCTCTTTTTCTAGCTAGTTACAGAACACATGCCTAAATGTATCAATCATAATTTAAAAGGAGGAATCTGCGATGGAGAGAGAAAACAAGAAATTTTTGTTTCGAAGTGGCAACTCTCAGACCAATTTTCTTTTAAAATTTATTTTGCAATGTAAAGTATCAACAAGTGTATTTTAATGCTATATTTTTATTTATAATATTTTTATTCAAACAAGAGGATATTTACCGTAATTACATTATTTAAATAAATTTTTCTTAAGCGATTAATGTTCTCATAAGTACCAAGACGACGACGATGATGAATCATTATAGATTTATAGCAATATATGCGTTTTTTTAATTTATGGCGAAAACCTCTTTTGTGTTTGTATTTTGACATAGCCTCAAATTTAGATGTGGTCCGTGGAACTTTGATTTCTTTTCCTGTTAATACCCTGAATTCTAAAATAATAATAATTAATATAAGATAGGAAATTCTGAGATACTATATTATTATTAGGATTAGTATTAGAAAAAAAGTTGAGTAAAAGTCAAATTATTATACTAATATTTTCTTAATCAAATTAATATTCATAATCCTATACAATAAGAAATTTCTAATTGTATAAAAAATATTTTTAAAAAATATGATCGCATAAAAAATTATTCTTGAGAAGTCCTAATTACATTCAAACTTTATCTATAAGAGTTTGCTTTCCATATTTCTCTCTTCTTTTTCTCCTCACAAAATGCGATGTGTGTTGTGCATGATTTATAAAACGAGTTGGGACAAGAAAGAAAAGGTCCAACACGTACCATGTTCAATATGGAAACGGGCTATGTTGCTCTCAAGCCAAGGTTCATAGCAAAACACAGTCCATGTCCATTCATGTGACGAAGTCCTGACATAAATAGACTAATATTACGACTTCGAGTCCATCTTAAACTATCTAAAGTTCTTGTATATAAACCTAAGACCAATAAATTTTTGCTGCAAGTCATTGTTTTTCACATAAGTTCTCTCTCTCTCTCTCTCTCTCTCACTCTCTCTCTCTTTCTCTCCCCCTTGGTAGTAGGTTGGAATATACTAAGGGACCATGCGAGAGATTCGAAGAACATGAGAGGATGAAGAGGAAGAAGGTCGACCAATGAAAGTCAAGATATGTAGTTAGGAGGATCAACTTAGGGTTTTCTATATGTGTATGATAGGGTTTTTATGAAGATTAAAGGTAGATTGGGACTTCCACATCGAGATTTTAATTGTTGTAACCGATTATTAATTATATGGTCCTTTAATCAACCTCGAGACATCAACTTGGGACGTGAACATGGACCGTGTCCTTAACGACATAGTCGGCGTTGAACATTGTGTTGAATCTAAGATCCCGAGATTATTTTGACGGTCACAAACTAATGAGGAAGCTTAGTTATACTAATAATTTTTAATATTATGTGTGAAGGAGATAGTGTTTTTACTTCTAACAATCATAGGTCGTCCAAAGGTTGTGAAACATATGATCTATGTATCTAGAAGAGTGAAAAAAATCATAAGTAAAGGAATGTCGTCCTAAGAGTTTGAAGAGGGAGATCGAAGTCAGGAACAAAAAATTTGAAGATATGAAGCTAAGTGAAGAAAGGTCGTCCGAAGTATTCAGTGCGGAATCAGTGAACGACCAAAGGAGTTCAGAAGAAGAAGTGAAGTCAACTAAGGTCGTCCGATGTATCTAAGCGGAATCAATGGAAGACTGAAGTAATTCGAAGAAAAAGAAAGGATGTCCAAAGTTGTCAGTGTGGAATCAATGGATGACCAAAGTAGTTCAGAAGAAGAAGAAATATTGCCGATGGATTCTTGGAAAATCAACGGACGACCTAAGCAAGCTTGAAGAGAAAAAGATTGACAAATTAGGTCATCCGATGTGTTCTGAGTAAAGCAGTGAGCGACTGTAGTAGACTTAAAGATGTCAACCAAAGGCAAGAGCCAAGCAAAGGACGCCTGAAGTCTCTTAAAGAAACGGGCGACCAAAGAAAGGTTGAAGAAAAGTTCAAGTTAAGAAAGGTCATCCAATGGATTCGTATAATATCAGTGGGCGACCAAAGCAGCTTCAAGCAAAGAAGAAAAAGAAGAAACAGATGCTCGATGTGTTCAATGGAACATCAGTGGGCGACCAAAGCAAAACATAGAAATTTGAAGATAAATTTATAGGACGTCCGAAGAAGGATGAAGAACCTATGAAAATTGAGCCGATGAACTAAGGCTGAAGCCCGCGACTTAGGACGCCCGAAGATGGACTCTGGATGACCGAAGCACTAGCCTACAGATCGAAGGATGAATTCACCAGAGCAGTGGTCGTCCGATGAGAAGAAGCAGTTGACCGAGGAGTTGATGAAAATGACTGTAATTTGTTTAACGACTAGTTTTTGAGAGAGAGAGAGATTAGACTGTCTTGTAAGGCTATAAACTGATGCCCAAGAGTTTGGGAACCAACTTTGACCATTTAGATTATGAGAAATTGTTAAGCTTAAGAGAAAGAATTAGTTCCTCCTTCTAAGAGCATTCTTGTGAAAATCCATGGTAGAAGGAAGTTGTGAGTGTTCAAGTGTTGAGCTAAAAATTGTAAGAAGTTTTCCCCTTTCCCTCGAAAGCAAGAAAAGGAGAAGAAAAGTGTAAGGGAGCCTTCGCTTTTGAAGAAGGAAATATAGTGATCTCCGGAGATCTTGAGATCGAGCAGATTGAACCGGGAACGTAGACCAAGAGTTTTTGCTGAACCTTGTCAACAAACTTGTTGTGTTTGTTTTTTATCTTCTTCCATTTTACTTTACTTGAAATTATCATGCGATTGCTTCTGCTACGTAAAATAATTTAGAGTCAAAATTTTTAATACATCAATTCACCATCTCTCTTGGTGCCATCTAGTTCCTACAATTGGTATCAGAGCAAGGTTGCTCATAAATTTGTATCTGCTTACAAATCTTGTATAGACTTAACAATCTAGAGTTAAAATGACATCAAATGAATTTACCCTATGTGAAGGACAATCTACCTCCAGACCTTCCCTTTTCATTGCATCTAATTTCTCGTACTGAAAAATTAGATTGCAAATCTATGTTCCTTCCATGGACAGTAACATTTGAGATGTCATTGAAAATGCTTTAATATACCAACTAAAGAAGTAAATGGTGTTCATGTTCCTTAACTAGCAGTGAGTTAAACATCTTAAATCACCAATATGATTCTTTTAAAATGAAACATGATGAATGTGTGAATGACATGTTAGTTCGGTTTAATGATGTGGTAAATGAGTTAGCCGCTTTGGGCAACCCAAGATCTAATGCTCAGAAAGTTAAGAAGTTTCTCAGGTCCCTGACACCGAAATAACATATGAAGAGGACTGTGTTCGAGGGACAACATGATCTAAACAAGCTTGACTTTGACGACCTCAAAGGATATCTCCTGATCTATGAGATCTCTCTTGAGGAAGAAAAAAAAAGAAGCAAGCTCAAGGAAGAAGACTTTAGCTCTTAGGTCTAGGAAGGTTGAAAGTGAATATGAGCAAGAAGAATCTGATGAGAATGATGAAGATTTCAATGAGGAGAAGCTGGCCCTATATGCAAAGAGGCTCAACAAATTCATGAAACTCTCTAAGAAGAAGAGAGTTTCTAAGAAGAAGGGACCAACTGACAAGTCGAAGATCAAGTGCTATGAGTGCAACAAGCTTGAACACTATAAGGGTGAGTGTCTAACTTTGAATAAGAAGAGCAAGGAGAAAGGATCTTCGGATCACAAGAAGAAGAAGACACTCAAAGTCACTTGGAATAACTCAAGCGATGAAGACAGTGAAGTTGAAGGAACATCTTCAGAAAAAGAGAAAGAAGCACTACTGTGCCTCATGACAAATGATGAGGTATCCTCTCTTAGATCAGATGATAGTGATAATAGTGATAATGATGAAGATGACCGTGAAGATGATGTTATGTTTGATATGCGTAAAGAATTCAACATTATGATTATGAAATATTCTATCTTGAAGAAGAAAATGATAGTCTTGCCCTAAAAAATGATAATCTGAAAGAAAATAATATTGTATTTGAAAAACAAATTTGTGAGTTGAATGTAAAGGTATTAGTAGACCATGACAACTTGAAAAAGCATGCTTATACTATTAGTTCCTTGAAACATGAGTTGCATAATACTAAAAGTAAATTTGAAACCTTTTCTTATGGTGGGAAAATACTTGATATAATGATGTCCCAACATAAGAGCCCTTCGAATAAGAAATGATTAGATTTTAATTCCTTCAGTTGTCATGTGTCTCTAAGAACTACTTTTGTAAAAGCTTCACATTCTTTTGATCTAAATTTACCTAGTTCATCCACCTTGTACTTCAACTTGCATGAATAAAAATGTAAATATTCTTACTAATTCTAATGCTAAGTCTGTTCATACAAATACTATGTCTTCATCAAAGAAAAATGCAAGTGTTAGAAACACAAATGCTACATCCAAACATGGACAAAAGAATTATGCTTTCATGTATAAAAGAGCACAAAATCTGGCCACATGCATGCTTCTAGAAATGGTTATGTACATTCCTACTAAGATGTCACCCCTTTGCATGTGACGAAAATTCGGGTAGACCCAAATTTATGCATACAAACAGGTTTGTATCTTACTCACATGCTCACACCCGAAATATCTATGCTAATCATAACTATAGGAAACTGTATGTAAAGAATGTTACATGCTTCTATTATGGTCGCTAGGACATTATAGTTTTGAATGCATGTCTAGGAGAGGTCTCTATACAAATGTTAGACAAATATGAGTAAGGGAATCTTTAAAACTAACACTTCTGGACCCAAAGTATCTTGGGTACTAAAAATATAAATTTTGTGTTGTTCTTGTAGGGTACCAAAAGGA